>JAMWYP010000449.1:0-236565 GCA_025563575.1 Acacia pycnantha
AAGTTAGGATAATTAATTAAGGGTGTTTGGTAAAATTCATATAACAAATAGAAAAACAAAAATACCAAAACACCCTTCATTAATTCTCCTAACTCTCAATACGACGTAGTTTTGGGGTTACGGGAATTAATGAAGGGTCTTTTGGTAAAATTCATTTAATAAATACTAAAACACCCTTCATTAATTCTCTTAACCCCAAAACAACGTTGCTTTGGGAGTTAGGAGAATAAATGGAGGTTTTTTTAATTAAATTCATATAATAAATACAAAAATAAAATACCAAAACATTGTTGTTTATATTTGGTTTTTTATTCTATATATACTCTTATGATTACTATTATATATTTTCATCATATACACTTCTTGTTTATTTCATAATTTTTTTTTATATTTTTTATATTTGCGATGGAATTTTTTAAAATTTTGTCGCAAATGTCTATAAATGTCGGACTTTTTTTTTCCTTGATGAATTCAATTTTGCGATGGAATATTTTAAATATTCCACCACAATATTACTGAATTTGTGACGAACATAAGCTTTGTTGCAAAATTCAACATTTGCGACGGATTAACTTATCTATCACAAATGTTGAATTTTGCGATGGATATATTGTTCATCGCAAAAGTTGAATTTTGCAACGGAAATACTATGTCCGTCAAAAAATTCAACATTTGCGACAAAATCACTTGTTTCTGTGGCAAAAAACCCTTTGCGGCGACATTTTTTGCGATGGACACGAGTTCGTCGCAATTTCCATTGTAAATGGTTTTTGTGATGGAATTTCCTTTATAGCAACGGATTTAGTTCGTCGCTAATCTTAACTTTTTTTGTAGTGTACAAAAACTGGAGTGGGAATAAGATTGGAAATGATTTTTGGAAAGCACTTTGGTACATAAAATCATAGACTTTACAAAGTTGTAACTCTGCCAATTTTTGAGTTTCTGGAGGCAGTTGAATTGTGTAAATTTTTTAACTAAGTAAATGAAGTTCAAAAATCATGACACTTTCAAGATTTAAAGAGGATATGCAGAGCTTTAATTTGATAGGTCTTTCGTAATTTTTGGAGTTTTGTGCAAAGAGAAATGAATTTTACAAGATGACCTATGAATTTGGAAATGCAGTCTAGACAGTGGAAACATTTAATTATTTTGGGAATGATACAAGTTTTTCTAGCCACTGGAGATATTTTTCCTTGAAAATAGACATGTCAAGGGATATGTGATTTTTCGAATCACCCCAATTGGATTTGTTTACAATTAATTATGAATTCTAAAAGTTCAGTGAAAACTCTGGGAAAATTTTACAAGTCTGATAATAAGAAATTAAGGGGTAAAAGTTATAAGGTTAATACAAATTTGTTAGACATTCATTTTCCCTGGTTCTAAAGATATGGTTATGTACTCAGGGTCATAAGGAGAAGGAAAAAACTTCAAGCAATTTTGACGGTTGGTGAAAGAGGAAAACCGAGTAAGGACAGTAGTCCTTAAAGTAGTGAACTTATACTCTACTTGTATGTAATTGATATTATTGCTTATGTGTATATGTATGATTGCTATGCTTGCTTGTTATATTTAACATACTTGAATGATTGAAGCTCTGTTTATGATTATGCTGTGGCCATGAGTATGATTGATGAAGCATTGAGCATGCAGAGATGTCATTATGTTAACATGATCTTATGCAAGGCAAGCATTATATACATTAGCATTTATCTTGCATGCACTATTTGATATTTTTTGCTATTGTGATTCCTCAGAATCTCACCCTCCACTACCAACCAATAGACAGCTGAGCATAGGTGAGAAGTGTTCTACAAGGCTCCAGAAGGGAGTGTTGCTTGAAGACGGTCTAGTAGAAAGAAAGCTTGAAGAACTGAGGGACGAAAGTGTTTAATTTGTTTTAATTTTCACTGTCTCTAAATGAATTCAAACATCTGTAATGGGTGTAAACCCTGTAAACACCACTGTTATGTAATCAAGTTTAATTTTTATATTAGTACATTAATGTTATTTCTGTTAGTACTCTGATAGCCCATTTGTGTTGCGCGTTGTAACTCTGATACTTATCGAGGTTATCAGAGGGGTATCACATTTCTAACAAAAATTATTGACGGGATTCTGCCAGTAATTGAATTTCCGACGAAAAATGTGTGTCGCAGAAAAAATCTTGCTAAAAGACATTACCAATGGAATTCCGTCGATAATTTCCGTTGCCAATCAAATTACCGATGGAATTCAGTCAATAATATCTGTCGCAAATAATTACCAATGGATTTCCGTCGGTAATTTCCTACTGACATTTTTACATCGGTAATTCCGTCCTTGATCCGGCGTTTTTTTGTAGTGATTTACCATTCAAGGCATTCTTTGTTTTTGCATTCACAAAAGTTTTATAACATTTTTCACTTGATTCTTGTTATTTGAATCTTCAATAACTATTCCAACAAAGCTTTTAAAATAATATCTCTTATTTTAATCTAATAACACCATAGAATGAAATGTAATCAAGGTTACGTTACTCATAGCATGGTGTTAGCTTTAGTTATAACTCTTTTCTTTCAAGAATTTCAACAAACAATTGATCGGAAATTTATAATATATTCATTAAACAAGCTCCATAGATAAATAAATTAATAACCATATATAAACAAGAGTAAATACCCTTTTTGGTCCCTGAGTAAAAAAAATGTCATTTTGGTCCTTTTTAGGGACTAAAAAGGACCTTTTTGGGAATTTCTGAGGGATTAAAATGTGCAAAAAAAATGATCAAAAGGACTAAAAGGGACATTATTTTTCCATTTTAGGGACTAAAAGTGACTTATTTTTTTTCAGGGACCAAAAAGGGCATCCGTGTTTTTTCCAGGGACCAAAAAGGGTATTTACTCTATAAACAAACAATTTCCCAAACAACCTCTATTCATGCATTCAAATTCATGTATTTATAAGAAGATTTACTATATATTTAAAATTTGTTTGATTTATTATTAGTTTCTAATAATATATATATTTTGCAGGTCATTTAGGCTCAACTGGCTAAGGTGCGCGCGAGTATGAGTAGGAGGCACATGGCAGCAAGAGGAGGGGACAAGTGGCGCAATACAAGGCTTGGACACTTGGTGGTCGCCAATTATTGGATGTCGTTGCTGGAGCTGATAGGTGGCGGCCATCGGCGAAGGAGCTGGCAATGAGGTGGTCTTCTATGGATTTGATACGTGGCTTCTCTTGAGTAGGCCCACATGACATTTTAAATTATAAAAAATTCTCAGCCTCTTAATTGTTAAAAAAAAAAAAAGGAGGACCAAATGACTAAGAATTTGGAAAGGGGTGTTGAGTAGATTGTTGACTACTTTCATATGTACTCAGTCCCTTCTGCGACCAACGCCCCCTTTTCGAATTCTTGGTCATCTAGCCCTTCTTTTTGTTGTTGTTAAATATAAATTTGATATAGAAATAAGGACGATGTGGAGCTGAGGTGGAATTAATTTTTGCCACATGGAATAACTTAAAACTGAGTTATGGACAAGGTTATTATAGAAGAAAATAGGTAATAATATAAAAATGAAAATAAAAGGCACTAAATCATAAGCGAGTCAAAAGTTTAGGGACTGAGTTGTGCCGAGTCATAGCTGAAGGACTAAGTTATAATTGAGTCAAAAGTTGAAAGACTAAAAGATCAATTTTTCCTTCTTTTTTTTTTAATAATAAAAATGGTGGCAAAGTGTGCAACCACTCCAGGCCGGGGTTGTTAACGGCAAAGCCTTCCCCAAACGAGCGACTCCAGGAATCAAACCTTTCCCACTTCATTGTTGGGGGAACGTCCTGGGGCCTTAGCCAACTACCGCTAGGCCAACCCGCATTGGGTTCAAACCTTTCCCACTTCATTGGTGGGGGAACGTCCTGGGGCCTTAGCCAACTACCGCTAGGCCAACCCGCATTGGGTTCAATTTTTCCCTTAATTAATAATGCATGTATTAGATCAAAAAATTAACATGTGTGCATGAGCAGTTTGGAGGCTCGAATGAGAGGATCCCTCTATATCATAAGCCCATTTAAAATAGGAAAAGCCTTGAAAATGGATTGGGCTGCACTGGTGGAGAGAATGTCGTAATCTTCATACGGATAGGTTTATTATTACTATGAGTTCAATTATTTGATACAATTGTTAAGAAACTATACACACAAAAAAAAGGGGGAAAGAAGCTACTGTCAATTCTAAAGCGACCATCATCCGCACCAAATGAACTTCTTGGCATTTTCCCTAAATTTAATACACCAACATATCAAATCAAGTAGCTATCCTTGACTTAGAAAATTCAAAAAGGGTTAGAAAACATACAAGAGATGTACAAAATATAACTATTCAAGATTAAATTTAGTAGCATCGTCTCAGTGGTAATTAGTATGAAAGGAAAACTGTAAAGGTAATATAATGACGGTAACAATATCTTGGATGGAGGTAATGGTGTTGGTAGAAACAACTCCAATTATTAATAGCAAACTTATAAACCACACATAAGACCCAAAGACGCATTTAGTATTTGAATGTCAAAGTATAATGACATTTTTATTGCTCAAAATTATGAAAATAATAAATAAAAACATTAGCGCCTTTATGATGTGTGTCCCTCCTAATGTCGATAGTATTTGTTAACATGCAAATAAATAAGACCCAAAAGTTGTGTAGACTCTGTATTTGTAGGGTTACTCTAATATATAGTAAACAAAGATAAAGTTGAAAAGTTGTTAAGATAGAGAGAGAATATCTTTTTTAGTCTTATTTATAAGTCACATTGTTACATTTTTCCTAGGAAGATCCAACTTTACCTGTTATTTATTATTGTGTAGACTTTGTATTTGTAGGGTTACTATAATATATACTCCCTCCGGTCCTAATTATAAGAATTATTTACCAAAATTTAGAGAAATTAAGGAGAGAAGTTAAATTAGTTAATTGTAATTATGTTTCAAAATTACCCATGCTTAAAATTTAAAATGACATCAAAGTTTATAATTAATCTGTTTGTACAATATTAATCTTGGTCGTTGCCACTCTCCTCGACAAAATCATACAAGCTTGTCACCGAATGGAACGCTCGTTTATTATGCTCACTATCTATTTATTTGATATTGTAATTAAATAATGTTCCTTTTGATTACCTCGATGACAAAGAAATTTACATCAATATTTTTTTTTATTCCGCAAACAATGTATTGTACTCCCTCCGATCTTTTAGATGATATAATTAGGAAATTGATATTGGTTTTTAAATATAATGCACATTTCACACTTTTATCTATTTTTCTCCAAAATAACTTTTTTGATATTCCCTCGTGAATAACCAAGTAGTAGAGGAAGTGAGAAAATTAAGGAAGATGTTTATGATGTTTATTTAATTATCAAATTACTATTGTGTTTAATTATTTTTGAGAAAATATAAATAGGGGTTTTTTAGGAAGAAATTGACCAAAATTAAAACTTGGTCCTATAATTTGGATCAAGACCAACTCCAAAATGTATTCCTATAATTAGAACCGGAGGGAGTATTAAATAGAGATAAAGTTGTTAAATTTATAGATAAAGTTAATAAAGTTTAAGGTTTTTCTTGATTTCAATGAAATAGATTAGAAATGTCGTATAAATAAGATATGAGGAGTATTTAATTATTCTCCAATGAAAACTCTTCTTCAGCCTGATTTTTCTTCTCAAATGCAGTAAGTTCAACTACTCCTTGTTTCACGGCAATTAGTGTGAAAAATGTCTATCAAAAGTCTTCAGACTTTAATTGATTAGCTTATCGGTACATGACGTGCTTGACTTGTGCGTGGACGGTGGACCTACAGACTTTGAATCAAAGCTTTTTCTCATAACTAATGTAATTTTCATTCTCTTTCATTGCATCAACTTGTTTCGAGGACAACTTAATGTCTTAAAAGTCTAACATGTCTTGTGCCTCAATGTCTAGTCCTACGTGTCCGAATTGTTTGGGATCATTTTTGGATACCCAAAAGTGTTTATTAAAGTAAATCGAGATAAGTCTCATCTCACATATTTACTTCGTATCACTTTGGTTCTATTTATAAGTCCAAATTAAGTAACTTTCATATACTAGTGAGAGTTAGCTAAATAATTATTATGGGCTAAATTTTCAATTTTTCCTTATCTATGATTGGCTCAAAAATCAATACCAATGAATTCTTTTTGTTTACTATAATTAATAAGGACAAAAAAATTAAAAAATAAATAAAATTTTCAGTCAATATATTTATAAAAAAGATCATAGTGATATACTATAAATCATAATTAAAAAAACTGCTTGTTAAGACTTCAATTAACTGATCTAAAACAATTTCACATTGTTTGTTCTCATTGGAGCACGTTAATCGTGGGGCCGTTAAGCTCTAATGAGCTGTAATGAACTATACGTTTTTTTTTTTTTTTTTGGAAAAGCATTGGTTGCGATGGTGGATGGATTGATGGATGGGTGGTCCCAGCTTGCAAAAAGCATAATTCTCAGTGGAGCATCTTATACGCTAAACCAAGGTTGTCAAACTCGTGATTTTAAGCCAACTCGTGATTTTGATGTAAATTCGTATCATGAACTCGGATCGTAAACTCATAAGAGTTTACTTTTATTATTAAATAGGTATTACTAGTGTATAATTAAATAATTAAAATATAAAAATGACAAAATTTTGATTTAAATATATTTTTTAAAAAAATAATTGAAATTAAATCCATCAGCATATATCATTTATTATATTTAACAAAGAAATTTTTATAAAATTTATATATAAAGCCACTGAGTATGATCAAATCCAAAAAGTTTATACGAGTTTAAGAGTAAGTTAACACGGTTTTGTAAGTTAGAAACGTAAAAACGGTAAACTCGGTGTATAAACTCGTGAGTTTAACTGAGTTTACAATTAGCAAGAGTTTACCACTGACCCGACTCGTTTTTGTAAGTTAGAAACGTAAAATCGGTAAATTCGGAGAGTTTACTCGCGAGTTTGACAACAATGCGCTAAACGCATAGAATCATTCAAAATAACAATAAGTCTGCCATGTAACAACCGCACTCAAAGGCCTCATCGTACACTACCAAGCATGTTGATATATTTTTTAATTAATAACGAAACAGAGAATTAATTCTTTAATTTTGATATTAAACTACTGTAATACTATGGAGTATTGACCTTAAGCTGTGAGGCTGACACTGGTGTCAGCGATAATTAATTAAAAAAACTAACGTGCTTTGCGGGTTCATGAGATAATAATGCTTCTTTTTTGTTGCATCAATTAAGTGTGCTCTCTGGAAGTTAACAAATAATTATCCGGTAAAATGATTTTCATATAGACAATAAAATCCAAAACTCATTCATTCCTATAATAATATTACAAATATGAAATATTCATAAGGATATATAAATACACAGACATACATGTATGCAAGGTTGTCAAACTCACGAGTCTAAGCAAACTCGTGACAGTGACATAAACTCGTATCGTAAACTCGAATCGGTAAACTCGTAAGAGTTTACTTTTATAATTAAATATGTATTAACAGTATATAATTAAATAATTAAAATATAAAAATAAAAACAATTTGATTGAAATATATTTTAAATCCAAATAATTGAAATTAAATATATCAACATTCATAATTTATTATATTTAATAAAGAAATTTTTATAAAATTCATATATAAAGCCGTTGAGGATGACAAAATTGAAAAAAATTAACACAATTTTGTAAGCTACAAACGTAAAAACGGTAAATTCGGTGTGTAAACTCGTGAGTTTATCTGAGTTTACAGCTGACATGATTTTACTAGAGACTTAACTCGATTTAGTAAGGTAGAAACGTAAAAACGGTAAACTCGGAGAGTCAACTTGCGAGTTTGACAACAATGCATGTATGTATTAGCCAACCAAACTTGACCAAAAATGAAATAATGTAATGATAACAAAAAGAGAGTAAAGACCGCACAAATTTCTTGCTCTTTTCATGCATCAACTTCTTCTAGAGGGTAACTTTAATCATCATATATATTTTTCATTATTAATTTTTTATTTTTTATTTATTTAATTTTATAGGTTAGGCCATGTTCTCATCACGAGTTAAAATTTATATAATTTTTCACTCTTTTATATTTGAGAAAATTAAAGACGATTTTATCTCTATTTGTTCATAATAATATTGTATATATAGTAAAAAAAATCTATATTATCACATATTTTATCTTGATTTTCTCAAAATCTCCAATATATAGAACCTACTAGTGGAGCAAATCTAACAATCCAAATCCATTTTAAAGTTGTTTCTCTCCTACTTGATTGTGATGACAACTTATTATAAGTCATTATCTTGGAATTATAATAGTAATGTTGATCCGTAGTAGCACGGGCGGACCTAGAAATTTTGTTGACGGGGGGTGAAAGTAAAAAATGCTACATCGTAAATAAAAGTATTTAAAATACGATAAAGACATAAATATACAAAAAAAATGAAAGAAATTTATTACAAAAATTAAGATTACTTCACTTGACTCTTACTCTAAGTGTTTTCATATTGTTAAACTCATTTAGAATTGATACCTCTTTATTTTCAATTCTATGAGACTTTGAAGAATGAGTCTCAATATTTGACAATTCAATATTAAGAGTAGACAAAGGTAAAGACTCACTATTCTTTCTTGCCTATAAAATCACCTACAAAGAGCATAAATTATTTCATGACTAATATGATTTTAAAAATATAATTAATAATAAAAGCAAACAGATTAAAATTAACTATTAGTTATCATCTATATTCTCATAACCATCTTTTAGCAAAACGTAAAACTTGTCCAAAATCCTAACACTTAAAATATTCTCTAATTAGTATAAAAGTAGTATTATTAGAAAGATAAAATCATGTATAATAAATTTCATGAAGGAAATTTAATGAAAAGAAGTGATTTTAACTTGATTCTCAAAATTTGTCATATATTGAAGAAAATTGACGGATGAACACGTGGGGTCTGTGGATAATATATTATTATATTCTTTAATATCTAAAAAAAGCAAGGGAAAGGTTAATTGGTGAGAAAGTAGCCAAGGCCCCACAACCTCGTTCTTACGGGTTGAATTTCTCTCCTTATCATTTTATCATTATCCCTCATTATCTTTAAATCATATCCATCCAATCAATCACAATACTACTTTAACCTCTCTCTCCTCTTCCCAATCAATGGCCCAGATGAACCAATGAGAGAAAATGAGAAAAATGATAATGAGAAAATCCTCTCCCCTCTTTTGCATGTAGATATCTCTGATTTTTTCCCCCAACTTCAGAGCCGGCCGGTTTTCTTATACTCGTCCCGGCTTAAAACGATTTCGGCCGGCTCAAAAGCAGGCTCGTGGTGGTGGAACCCAGCTCAACTACTAAGACGGTGCAGAGTAAAAAAAAAACAAGTTGCTCTACCTTCGTTCGACGGTTGGGCCAACTCGATCGTCCAGTCCAAATCAAAAAACATGGTTTTACACACTTACCTACTTGAGACATTTACTGAAGCACTTTATAAGGGGTTTTAGGGCTTTTAAAAAACAAGCATATAGGCCTAATCCATATACACAAGTAATATCTATACAACTTGCAATTTCCTATTTTGCTACCCAATCTAAGTACTCCCTTAGTTCTAAATGTAAGACATAATTTGAGGGTGGATTTTATTCCAAAACATAAGACGTTTATTCATTTTATCTATCATATTTATCATTTCTTTCTCAAATTGATTTGCCCAACTTATAATCTCATATGTATAATATAATATTATACAAAAATATTTTATAGAGATCATGTCATATGTGTTATAATTAAATACTTTATGTAGTTTCCTTAATTTTCTTAAATTAGATAAATAGTTTTTTTTTTTTAAAAAAAAATATAGTTGTTGCTTGGTATAATATAGTGCGGGTTAAATACCATTTTTGCTATTGAAGTTTAGCTTAAAGAGTATTGGTCACCCAGATTTTTTTTTAATCTCATTTTTGTCTCGGAAGTTTAAAAACATAGCAATTTTACCCATCGGTTGATCTTAATTGTTGAATTGTTGCTCATCTTTGTAAACTTCCAAGGGCAAAATTGCTTCTAAAAATACTTCAGCGGCAAATTTGCTTCTAAAAAAACTTCTGGGGCATATTTGCTCTGTTTTATTAACATCGAGGGGCAAAATTGAGACCAAAAAAACATTCAAGTGACCAGCACTTCTCGGGCTAAACTTCCATGAAAAAAATTGTATTTAACCCATATAGTGCCAAAGACACTAATTAAATAAAAGGAAATAACAAAAATATTTAGCATGTTCTGGTCCTCCTAATCATAGACCTACATCTACTTTGGCCTCAAACAATTTATTATTGGTATTTTATAATGATTTTTTTTTTTAAAAAAAAAAGTGCAAACCAGTGGCCTCATTTGAAACAATAACTATTTATTTTTTTTCCAACAAATAACTATCTAAGAGCTTAACATGACTTAAATTATTAGTTATCTTAATAATTAATGGAGGCAAAGATGCTGAGGGAGATCATGAAAAAGAAGCAGATGATGATGATGAAGCGTCCTTTTTTTGACTTGAAAGGCTTTATCATAATGTTGAGAAGAAGTGAGAAAGATTACAATTCCTTTGATTTAATTTGATGAAAGCAACTTAAGTTTTGTAGTGTTATGGACCTATAACTAGGCCCATTAACGAATTGGCCCAGCAGGGGGCAATCCGCACCAGGATCTCAACCAACCTATAAGGAGGGCTAAAACCAGGGAGGATCCGAACCAGAGGATCTATTCCCGGGTTAGCAGCCTAGATTCTCAGATGCAGATCATATGGGGCTCAGAAGCCCTAACCCTAATGTACACTCTATAAATAGAAGGTACACGACAAAGGTACATTCATTCTAATCTATCGACTATCTACATTACTATCGACACTATGCACACACCCCACCCCCTTTGGCGAAAGTCTGATTGTGTACAGTGATCAAGCTTCCCCCTAGGTATCTATCTCATTGATACTTAGGAGAGATAGTCGAACGATCCTAGAGCAACCTACTAGTCCATTGGGCTAGACATCATCTGTTCTTATACAGAACATTGACACCGACCGTGGGGACTGTAAATTTCGATCCCCAACACCCACGATGGTTGTTGGTACAAGAAACACCTGCCAGATTCTACAATTGCAGGCAAATCAGGAACAGCCGACGCAACCTCAGCAGCAGTCCGAAGACCTAGTCCTTCAGCACCAGCAGTAGCTCGAGGACCTAGTCCCTCAGCATCAGCAACCGCTTGAGGACCCGGTCCTTGCAGTCATCCGCGACGGGCAACTGGAGGATGCTACATCAGACACGGCTTCAACCCCGACGGCCGCAGACCCTATACACCCAGACACTCAGCACGTCCCACAACACCCCATTCTAGAGGCCTTCCCAGTTCAGAACTCGGACGTGCTTCTTTTGTGAAACACTTTGACATCCGTGCTAAGAAGGATGGAGAATATGGAGAAGCGAAGTGCCCTCCAGATGCAAGTGTTTGAAGAACGCCTAAAGCTGGTGGAGCCCCCGACCTTTAAGGAAGGCCGGGATATTGGAAATCGCGGTAAAGAGAAAGTGCGTGGCAATTCTCAGGATCCTCAGAGGACGTACAATACGGCACACAATCAAGACGATGCTGAAGGTTCCGGTCGAAACAACGAAAACAAGAGTTTGGGTAATGCAAATTGGAGTTCGGCTGGGGGAGATCGTGACCTAGGTGATAACCCCCCGAACGGTGTGACTGGATTGCATCAGAGAAAATACATCAGGTAGGCCAATAACGCTTCTCGGAGGACATTCTGAACGCACCCTACCTGGACGACTTTGATCTAGCAGACCTACCGAAATACGACGGCACTCAGGACCCGACATCCCACCTTGAAAACTTCGGGGTGGTAATGCTTGTGAGAAGGCTTCGGGAGCCCGTTGTGACCTAGATCTTTGTGGCGACATTGACAGGAGCCGCGTTAAAATGGTTCCTTACCCTGCCAGTAAATTCCAAACAGCGATTTGAAGACCTGGCCGAGAAATTCGAATTAAATTTTGCAACTAGCAAAAAGCAATCGAAGTCGCAATACACTTTGGATAAGATTAAATAGGGACCAGGGGAGACACTCCAGAGTTATTTAGACTGATTCAAAGATGCGGCTTTGCAAGTACGCGGACTAAAAGAGGAGGTGTATGTGCATCTTCTAGTAACCGGGCTCGATGGAGAATCCAGACTGGCACAATCTTTTTTCAAAGAACCCACCAAGAGTCTAAATGACTTCATAACTCGGTCGAAAAAGTATCTCGAGATGGAGCAGATGCGGATAGCAAACGCTCCCAGAAGGGACCAGGACAAATGCACTCCCCCAAGAAGCAAAGAACACCCGGAGAGTAGGAAAAAAGACTCCCGCGGTAGAAGCTCGGATAACAGGCCACGAGGGGGTAGGTTCGATGCAAAGACTAAATATGAAAGGTATACACCCTTGAACGTTCCGCGATCCCAAGTTTGGAAGGAAGTGGCTATGGTCAAGATGAAAAAGGTCGATCGACCTCGGTTATCTTATTAAAGGACCGGAGTGGATCAATCCAAATACTGTGCATTTCATAACGAGACGTTATTGAGAAATTTTTCCGAGATGGCAAGCTTCGACAATACGTCATAGAATCCCAAAGACGAAACAACAAGCGCAAGCGGGGAAGCCACAGTAAAAGCCGAATCCAAAAGTAGAAAAAGCAGGATGAAAAATGAAAGAAATCGAGTGATGACCATGACGAATTCCCAGAGGCTGAGTTCAATTGTAGTGTGATTAGCAAAGCACTGGTTAGAGGCGGAGACACAGCGAGCCAGAGAAGAAAGTATTTAAGGGAAGTCCTGTCAGTAATAGATCGACCGAAGTTCAGAGAGAGTCCTAACAGACCAGAACCCCCGCCTTTATGCTTTACTAGGGAAGATCTCAAGGACGTCGTCCTGGGCATCAGGATGGTTTGGTTGTGACAGGAATCCTCATCCATTGTCGAGTTAGGCGAATCTTCGTAGACGCCGGGAGCTCGGCTGACATCCTCAATTGGGATGCTTTCAAGAGGATGAACCTAGACCAAGATGACTTGAGGCTCTGTAAAACGACCCTCATAGGGTTCAACGAAGAGCATTTGCCCCCAAAGGATACATCGTTCTAAGGTTTACCCTGGGAACGAAGGATCCGTTTAAATTAGAGCGCGTGAGATTTATAGTAGCCGACTTCCCTTCGCCATACAATATAATACTAGGTAGGCCGACTATTCATAACTGGGATATGCTGGTCTCGACCACGCATCAAAAGCTAAAGATGATCAACAGTCAAAGCACCGTGGTCGCGGTCAACGAAGATCAGAAGGAATCTCGATAGTGATATTTTGAAACAATCAAAGAAGGAGAGGGCGACCCTTCATCCCTGCCATGAATCCGCGATGGCGGCAAGGGTGCGAACCGGAGAAAGCAGGGACTCCAGGACCGGATCGTCAATACGGTAGAATTAGACCTACGGGAAGAAACAGAAGAGCAACGACCTGAGCCGGCGGGTGAATTGGAGGATCTAGTGTTGGGAGACCCTTCGCAGATGATGAAAAGTGGCAGACATATCCCTCCAGAGCTCAGAACTGAGTTGGTGGAATTCTTAAGGGAGGATCAAGATGTCTTCGCCTAGAAGTCATCCGAGATACCTGGGATCGACCCAAAGTTTTGTTGTCATAAGCTGGAAGTCTACTTGGGATTGACGCCGGTATCCCAGAAGAAGAGGAAACTTGGCCCAGAAAGGAGGAAAGCCCTAGAGGAGCACGTTCGAGAACTCTTGGAAGCGAGCTTTATCCGCGAGGTTCAATACACCACTTGGTTGTCCAACGTGGTAATGGTTAAAAAACCGAACGGCAAGTGGAGGGTATGCACGAATTACACAAATCTGAATAAGGTGTGTCCTAAAGATTCATACCCAATGCCTAACATCGATCAATTAGTGGACGACTCGTCTAGATTCCAACTCTTGTCTTTCATGGACGCATACTCCGGATACAACCAAATAGCAATGTATCCAGAGGACTAAGAGAAGACGACCTTTATTACAGAGAAAGCTAACTACTGCTACAACGTCATGCCATTCGGATTGAAGAACGCCAAAGCCACGTATCAAAGAATGATGAACAATGTCTTCGTGGACCAACTCGGTCATAATATCGAAGTTTACATTGAAGACATGATTGTCAAGACAATTGACCCAGCACATCATATCCAGGACTTGGAGCAGACGTTCGTGTTGGGATCCGTACACGCAGCGGAATAAAAATTTTTAACGAATCCCTTAGGCGGATCGCTCAATAGTGTTTAAATCTGATTTAGGGTTTCTGAATCATACCTATGCGGAGGGTTCAACGTTTCGTTGGCGTTTGCGCCTGGAACCTCGAGCGTCGCAAACGTCGTATGCATCGAATGAGGAGGCATCCTTTTGTGCTTTTTGATCACGTGGGCTAACACCTTCTTGTTCGATCAGACAGGAGCAGACTACGCGTGTCCTCTCCCTCTACCGGTATCTACACGAATGGCCTCCAACACTGACGACAGCGTGCTAGTGCCTCAGTATTCTTGCGTCTCTCTCTTTTCTCTCTAGGGTTTTTCGCGGCTTTCTAATACACTCGACTAAAAGTCCCGTAGGAATTTTCTAAACCTAGCAGGCGTATTATATTCAAAACAAATTTTGAATCTGGATTAAAAAAATTATTAAATCTATCTGATAGATCTAATCAAATCTATTTATTTAATCCGAATTAAAAGCCCTCTAATTTAATTTATACTGATTTAATTTATATTTATAAATTAAATCAAGATATGATATCGTTATATTTAATTTAAAATGAGATCCGATATCTGAGTTCAAATTAAATCTGATATGCAATATCTTTATTCGAAAAATAAATCTGAGATACAATATCTCAATTTATTATAGTTATTTAATTTATCAAATAAATTAAATACTATATATAATATTATTATTATCAATAAATAATACCATTATTATTTTCGAATAATATATTTATATATGTATGTATATATATATATATATATATATATATATATACACACACATCCTAGATTAAATAAGTATTCATTAAATCTTAAACACATTTAAGATTCAATGAATCTGGACACTCTTGCTCGTGTTGGGCCATTCTTGTGTGCGACCCAGCAGGCCCACATGAGATTGGCAGCAGGCCAATACTTTACCAGCCCACAAGTCGCAAGCGGCCTCTAGCAAGACATTGCGACTACCCAATTCATATAGGGATCGTTGATAAGTACAATGACTCGCCCCTAGGGCATAATTTCCAACAGACTCCCACTTGCACTAGGTGCAATCATTAATTACCTTAATTCCCATTGCCCACTAGTGTAAAAAAGGGCTTTAAGACCGTCTCATTTAGACCGGATTATAGAGAATCAGGTCTTAAAAGTATGACCGGTGGCAGTTTCGTAAATATAAAGAACTTTTGGACCGGATTATAAAAGATCCGGTCTTAAAAATATGACCGGTGGCACTTTCGTAAATATATAGAACACTTTTAAGACCGGACTATAAAAAATCTGGTCTTAAAAGTATGACCGGTGACAATTTTGTAAATATATAGAACACTTTTAAGACCGGGCTATAAAATATCCGGTCTTAAAAGTATGACCGGTGGCAATTTCGTAAATATTGTGAGAAGACGCTGATCAAGTCTGAGAATGCGATGATTTATTCCTTCGCTTAATTGGAATTATATACAGATGCTAATAAGTAAATAAACCTAGGCAGTTCCTATAATTTAGGGATTACAATCAGGAATATAATTACGAAATTCATAAAATCATGATCTGCTAACTTAATTCCTAAAATCTCTCTAACATCTTAATTAAGATGATTACAATCAAGAATTTAATTACAAAATTCAAAAAATCATGATCTGCTAACTTAATTCCTAAAATCTCTCTAACAACTTAATTAAGGTGATTACAATCAGGAATTTAATTACGAAATTCAAAAAACCTTGATCTGCTAACTTAATTCCTAAAATCTCTCTAATAACTTAATTAAGATAATTGCACAATATAATCGTATACGCTAACCAATTAAATAAATAGAACACTTTTAAGACCAATTTCAAAAGAGACGGTCTTAAAAGTACTTTTAAGACCGTCTGTTTGAAACAGACGGTCTTAAAAGTGTAAAAAAAAAAAAAATTATATAGAACACTTTTAAGGCCAAGTTGTTTCAAACAGACGGTCTTAAAAGTGTAAAAAAAAATTATATAGAACACTTTTAAGGCCATTTGTTTCCAACGAGACGGTCTTAAAGTACTTTTAAACCGTCTGTTTGAAACAGACGGTCTTAAAATGTAAAAAAAAAATATATAGAACACTTTTAAGACCGGTTGTTTCAAACAGACGGTCTTAAAAGTGTTCTATATATTTACGAAATTGCCACCGGTCATTTTTTTTACACTTTTAAGACCGGTTGTTTAAAACAACCGGTCCTAAAAATATACTTTTAAGACTGGTTGTTTCAAAAAAACGGTCTTAAAAGTGTAAAAAAAAACTACATTCGCTAAACCTGTTAAGTCCGTGAGTTTGCTTTGTCTTCTTGGTGATATAACATTTTCTTAGTTATAGATTCAACGAGTGTCCCAAGAGCCTCACGGGCAAATCCTCAACAAGAATGTCATCCTCTTCCTCTAACCTACTCGCAATCTTCGTAAGTCATCATAAGAGTCGCACAATCAAATCCTTGGCAACGTTGGCAGTGAGATGCTTCGAGGGTTTTGCGATGGCGTCGACTCCAATCCTCAGCAACAGCGAAAGCATACTACTTTGAGGATTCTGGACGGCGGCGGCTCCTTCCTCTTCGATCTATGGGTCCTTCCACGCCGCCTTCGCATAGATCCGGTTTGAAATCAAACCCAGATATCTTCTTGCTTAAGTCTGTTTATTTCCTACATTGACCACTCCTGCTCGAGATCCGGACTTCGATTTTGGTTGCTTGAAGCTTTGCTAGCACCGACAAGAGGATCTGCTCGATTTGGTTGCTTTAAGCTTGTGATTTTTGTAGATCCGGAGTTCAAATTCGATTTTCATGGTGAATGATTTTGTTTCTTGTTATTTTTGTTTATTTCGGACTTTGTAATCATCTTTTTTGTTTTTCTTGTTGTTGTTGTTGCTTCCAATCTTCTCTTGGTTCTCCGTCGTTGATGACGGAGGGACATTCAAAATGTTGCCAGATCTGGTGATTTAGGACCGATTGTTTCATTTGAGTTTTTTCTTTTTCTTTTTTTATTTTATTTTGAAACACTTTTAAGACCGGATGTTTAAAATGTCCGGTCTTAAAGAAACTCTTTAAGACCGTGTAAAAGTCCGATCTTAAAGGTCGACTTTTAATACCGCCTAGAACAAGACTGGTCGCGGGTCCGGTCCTAATGTACCTGTTTTGTCCGGTCTTAAAAGCCTTTTTTCCACCCGTGGCCCTAACATGACGCTCATGTTTTACTTGTGCAAGCGGCTTAGTAAGAGGATCAACATCATTGTTTATGCGATATAGGGGCCCGATATTATCTCTCTACAAATGTGAGGACAAATTCCATCTTGACCATTCACATTCCTCTGCATGAAAACCACTGATCCCGATCCAAGCCTTTATCATCACCCGGTCAAAGGTGACTTTTGACTAGGTCAAAGACCAGCGACTCATCATGTAGGAATCCATGATGATCTCAGGTCAAAGGGCGTTGCAACGCGGTTATACATGAGAAAAGCTTATGACTTGTTCCTGTTAGTTCTCATTTGGTTTTGATGATAACGGAAAATTGTAAACACGATTGAAGTTTGTCTTTGTAAGTTGAAAAACTTACTGTCTATGGCAAACTCGAGTTTCAGTTTGGAAACTCGAGTTTTGGCCTGATAGAGAATTGCTCAAATTTTTGTAAAGAAAGACAAACTCGAGTTTTGGCCATACAGAGAGCATTCGAGTTTTTCATGGACAAAGCAAACTCGAGTTTGATTTAGAAAACTCGAGTTTTGACAAGACATAGAGCAATCAAGTTTTTCGATAAAACCAAAACTCCAGTTTCCATGGGAAACTCGAGTTTAGGCTTTCCTGAGTATTCTCTAAGTTTTTCAAAGTTCATGAAAACTCGAGTTAACCTTAGAAAACTCGAGTTTCCATCACCTGAGAATAATGCTCATCTCTGACCTTGTAAAAACTCTCGTGTTCAAATCGACCAAACTTTTCAATGTTTTCTCATAGAAGATAAAACTCGAGTTTTGTTTTCAAAACTCGAGTTTCGGCCTTACAGAGAAGTTTTCAAAGTTTTCAACGAATGAGAAAATTCGAGTTAAAATTTGGAAACTCGAGTTTTGGCCAGGCAGAGAGCTCTGCCTATTTTGAACCTTTGAAAACTCGAGTTATGTTTTGAAAACTCCAGTTTTAAGCTTTTGGACTAAAACATGATTTTATATCTAAGAGTCCAAAACTCGAGTTAGTCACTTAATGACTTGAGTTTTTCACTATTCACAAGGCTTGTCCAAAATGACAAATCGCGATGTTTGTCTCTGTAAAGAGAAAACTCGAGTTCGGATTGAAAACTCGAGTTTCGGTCTTTTATTAAAAGTTCACTGAAATATGAAAACTTGAGTTTCGGAGAACTAACTCGAGTTTCCATCGCAGAATTTGAATTTCGATTTGAACGAATTCGTGAAATGTTTCTGTTTGATCTCAATACACTTTACCATTACTCATAACTATTCTTAACTATGTTTAATCAGTTTATTGGTGAGTTTCAGATGGTATTAGACAGGATTAAATGGAGTTTAAGCAAAAAGCAAAAAGCAAAAAGCATGTCAGCACATTAAATGCAAAAGTGCAGAAACCTTGCATGCTTTTGGGAAAACATTCTCCACACGTTTTGGAGAAGTTAATGCTTGCCTTCTACATTCAGCAAACTGCTCTTCCAACGGATTAATAATCAGAGAGTCAACTCTGAACATCTGAAAAGCTGAATTAACCAAAGAGTAGAGAGAGAAGAAGACCAGAACTTCATCTAAACACCTCCCATCTTCACCAACGGTTATAATTGGGATTACAACGGTCAATTAATGTTCTCTACCTATAAATAGAGATGCATTCAAGTCTTCTCAACAACCAACCTGTGCAAGAACAAAAATTAAGATAGTTTCATTTACTCTTTGAGTTTTCTTGTGAAAGTATCTGTTGATACATTTATTCCTCAGTGATTATCATATCTACTCTTAAAGAGAGTTTTCTTGATTGTAAATCATTCTTGTAAAGTTATCTCAAGTCAGGGGGACTTGGAGATTGGGTCATTGATTACAACTTGTAAGGGGGAGTAAGTTCTAGTGAGAGAATTACTCTTGAGTGCAGAGTGTGTAATCAATATTGTGAGTGAAAAATCCCCAGAGAGTCTGGGGACTGGACGTAGGTCAAGTTGTTGGACCGAACCAGTATAAATTCCTGTGTCCTGCTTTCTCTTCCTTCACTCTGTTTTATCTTCAGTTTCACATCCTAAACAGAGTAATCGAAAAGTTTTTGAGAATCCCCAATTCACCCCCCTCTTGGTGATTCAAGCTCCACTTTCAATTCCATGCAGCTTTCTCATAGTGGGTCGGTCCAGCACCTTGTACTCTTACAAGTGCCTATGACTTTGATTCGTATCTCCATACCTCATCAAAGTCACACTGGTCTTATCTCATCTTCGCTCCCGCGTAGATGACCGACCAGGGACATTTAGGATAATCTATTAGATATATCCAGGGATACAGTTATCAATGTAAACATGCAAGCAAAATGGTAACAAAAGAGAATACTTTAATCGTCTATAGTATAATGACTTGCTTTCTCCTAGTACTTTGCATAATAATTTTTTTTTGTATCGCTCACCGCTCCACCATTCAACAGGAATACATACCCTGATTGCGATCTTGAATCATCTTGGTCAGTTTGGAAACTCGCATCTGTGTAACCAGCCACACAGAGCTCATCTTCCAAGCCACCATATACCAAGAATAAGTCCTTAGTCCTTCTTAAGTACTTAAGGATATTCTTGACAGCAGTCCACTGACCCTCGCCGGGATCTTGTTGATATCTGCTGGTCATACTCAAGGCAAATGACACATCTGGTCGAGTACATAACATGGCATACATGATAGATCCAATGGCGGAGGCATATGGAATCTTACTCATGCGGTCTCTTTGATCCTGTGTACTAGGACACAGATTCTCACTGAGATGGATGCCATGAGACATGGGCATATTACCCCCTTTGAATTCGCATACCGAATCTATGCAGTATCTTGTCTATGTATGTGCTCTGACTTAGGCCTATCAGCCTCTTAGATCTATCTCTATAGATCCTTATCCCAAGGATGTAAGTGGCTTCGCATAAATCTTTCATTGAGAAAGACTTTCCTAACCAAGACTTGACACTCTGCAAGGTAGGAATGTCATTACCAATGAGTAGGATGTCATCAACATAAAGCACTAGAAATACAACTGTGCTCCCACTAACCTTTTTGTAAACACAAGGTTCATCTATGTTTTGAATGAATCCAAACTCTTTGACTACTTCATCAAAGCGATGATTACAGCTCCGAGATACTTGCTTCAATCCATAAATGGACCTTTGAAGCTTGCAAACTTTACCAGAGTCCAATGGACGCACAAAAACCTCAGGTTGTGTCATGTACACATCCTCAAGGAGCTTTCCGTTAAGGAAGGCTGTTTTGACGTACATCTGCCATATTTCATAGTCATAATATGATGCAATGGCAAGAAGGATTCTGATTGATTTGGCCATTGCAACTGTGAAAAAGGTTTCATCATAGTCCACACCATGAGTTTGAGTGAATCCTTTTGCAACCAGTCGTGCTTTGAAGATATTTACTTTGCCTTCCATGTTAGTTTTCTCTTTGAAAACCCACTTGCACCCAACGGTTTTTACACCTTCAGGTGGATCGACTAAGGCCCATACCTCATTGTAGTACATGGATTGCATTTCAGACTTCATGGCACTAAGCCATTTTTCGGATTTGGGTCCCACCATGGCCTCGCGATAGGTAGTTGGTTCATTGTGCTCAATGAGCAAAACATCACGGCTTCCAGTAATCAGAAATCCATATCTCTGAGGCTGTAGTCATGTTCTATCGGACCTTCGTGGGTCTTGTGTTATATGAGTAGGCTCAACAACTTGTTGTGAGTCTTCTCCGATTTCCATCTGTGGTTCTACATTGTCTTGTGACTCTTGAACTTCTTCGAGGTTCACCTTACTCCCACTGGTTCTTTTAGAGATAAACTATTTTTCCAAGAAGACACCATTCTGAATAACAAACACTTTGTGATCGGTGGGATTGTAGACATAGTATCCTTTAGTTTCCTTAGGATACCCCACAAAAAGGCATTTTGAGGATCTGGATGATAATTTATCAGAGGCTTATTGTTTGACATAAACCTCACATCCCCAAATTTTAAGAAATGACAAACTGGGTTTCATCCCAGTCCATATCTCATATGGTGTCTTTTCAACTGCCTTTAACGGAACACGGTTTAGTGTGAACGCATCTGTTTCTAGGGCATGGCCCCAAAAGGAAGTGGAAGATCTGTTTGACCCATCATAGATCGAACCATATCTAATAGAGTTCGATTCCTCCGCTCAGAAACACCATTCCATTGAGGTGTTCCTGGAGGAGTAAGTTGCGAGACGATCCCACAACTCCTAAGATGGTCAATGAACTCTTGGCTCAAATATTCACCACCCCGATCAGATCGAAGTGTCTTAATCGTTTTGCCAAGTTGATTTTGCAGTTCATTTTGGAATATTTTGAACATTTCAAAAGATTCCGACTTATGTTTCATTAAATAGATATATCCATATCTACTGAAATCGTCTATAAATGTAATGAAGTACAAATGACCTCCTCTGGCAGATGTATTCATTGGTCCACACACATCAGTATGTATGAGGCCCAATAAATTGGTGGCTCTCTCACTGTGTCCAGTAAAAGGTGCCTTTGTCATCTTTCCCAATAAACAAGACTCACATGTGTCAATTGATTCAAAATCAAATGAGTTAAGAAATCCATCTTTATGGAGTTTCGAAATGCGTTTCTCATTTATATGGCCTAGACGACAATGCCATAGATAGGTCGGATTCAAATCATTTGACTTGAACCTTTTAGTAGTTATGTCATAGATATGTCCATTCAATTTTCTACTGTCCTTGAGATCCTACATTTATTCAAATGTGAGATCCACATGTAGTATCCAATACCCATGTTGAGGAAGTAGAAAAACAAATATCTATGACATAGATACTTGAAGTGATAGCCCCGCTATCCTTCTTGTTCTTGTCCAGATCTTCGAGGTAGAGTTTGCAATTTCTTTTCAAATGACCAAGTTCATTGTAAAAGAAGCAGACTCTATCCTTTGGAGGTTTTGCCTTCTTGGCTTTCGGTTTCATACCCCTTCCCTTTTTGAACGGACAAAACAGAACTAGGCCTCTCCAAGGCTCAACTTAGCAGTTTTGAGCATCCCATGCAGTTCAGAAATTGATTCCTCTATGTTGTTCATGTTGTAATCCATGACAAAGTTATCATAACTTCCTGGGAGTGAGTTCAAGATCACGTCTTTAGCTAACTCCTGGGACATGGGGAATCCAAGTCTCTCAAGGTGATCAATGTAGACCTTATCTTCAAAACATGAGGACTAACTGATGCACCTTCAGCCAGCTTGCAGGAATGAAAGGCCTTTGTGGTCTCATACCTCTCTTGCCTTGCCACGGTACTGGAACATTTCCGTAGGATGAACAATCATCCCAGAGGCCTCCACATGTTCTAGATCTCTATTGAGGTCTAGAAGCATAGTGGCAAGCATCAGGCATCCTGTATCCACAAAGTCATCCTTATGCTTCTTATAAGCATTAGTCAGAGCTCTTGGATCAACAACTGCAGGCTCGTCAGGAATGGGTTGATTGATGAGATATTCTTTTCTTTCGTATTTAGGATCAACTCTTAAGTTCCCAAACATGTCAAGAAAGTTTGTCTCATCAAGTTCGTCCTTCTTAAGGACTGATCGCATTGATGGTGTTGAAGTATTACTAGACTACATGATTCTACAACTAAAGATATGCAAAGTTTAAGTAGTAACCTCCCACTGAATTAACAACCCTCATTATAATTAGTGGGCTAAGACCTATATTTGGCTTAAAATTAAGTCCGCTTTGGCAGGACGCTTAAATTTAAGTTATTTAGGTAGGCAAACATTTGCCAATTACATCACATGTAATTCTTAGATGTTTATGGGATTCGATCATCATATGATCGGCACGTTTAATCCCATCTAATGCCTTGAGATCCAAAACCATTTTGATGATCTCAATTAAGTCAAGACAATTAATGAATATTGAGTATCACCATTACTCACTCTCGTCTCACCAAGATAACTCAGATGCATCCACTTTGGTGGAACATACAAATGGGTGATCTAGGTTTTGATAAGTATTCACTAATTGACGGCATTATGGCTTAAGATTTTATTTAGAGGGTATTATTTAATTTAATCTAATTAATACTATCAATTATAAGAGTGCAATCTCTATTGTATCATATAATGTCTAAATTAAATCATGCAAGGATCAAAACCAAAACATAATTTAAGGACTGTGACACAACATGGCTCACCTAACCTAGAATCCTCTCAAGCCAATGAGAGGACTTCTCTAGATAAAATTAAAGAAAAATACTTTAGAAACCTCATTTCAACATACGAGGGGAGTTGGATGAGATGAGAATTTTACATAGAGAATGTTTAGAGATAGGCATGGCTCGCAAGCCATATTTGGAAAAATACAACAATTGTAAATTCTAGAGCCATATTGTTCACCATACCCAAACAAGTTAAATCACACCATATATTTAATTCATATAGATATGCAATAAAATATTATAGTTAAACTTATCATGATATAAATTCTCTAATTTATATTCATGATTTAAATTCTCGCGCTACGGACAATCAGCCGGGATCCCTACGGTCAAGGGGCAACGCCCCCGTTAGAATTTTTTTTTCAAAATAACTTCTTGTTTTCGAAAATAATTTCCCAAAAAATAAAACGATTTTTCCAAAAATAATTTCTAAAATTTCAAACCCCAGATTCACTGTTCGAGTATGGTCGCACGAATGAGAGTCGTCCTTAACGTGTTTGATCTTGAACGTCCGAACGTGATCAAGTCGAACCTGACCATCGCTGAATCTGGATAGTTCAGAAATACAAACACAGTTGAAGGACGAACCCTAACATCCCCAATGACTCCAAACATTTCGACCCCAATCAACGTCCATGCATGATCAACGAACCTGAACCTTTCAGAACGTGATCGTGTTTGAACGTATTCGACCCCAATCAGATTGCGCGAATTTAGCGTGATCTCCAATCTGAACCTTTCAACGTGATCGAAAAAGCCACAGAATCCGAACCTAACCCTAGCGTGAAACAACCGTATTCATAACGCGATCTTTTCGAAAAAGGATGATCTTTTTGGATAAAAGATGAATGCTTCAAAATGGTTTATCATATATTTTGATTTGAAGCATGCAAGATTCGGTTTGTAGCATATATATCACATATATAAAGCATTCGTAAAACCTGATTTAAACGCATGTTGAGTTGGCTCTGATGCCACTATTGGAATCCGTACACGCAGCGGAATAAAATTTTTTAACGAATCCCTTAGGTGGATCACTCAATAGCGTTTAAATCTAATTTAGGGTTTTCGAATCATACCTATGCGGAGGGTTCAACGTTCCGTTGGCGTTTGCTCCTGGAACCTCGAGCGTCGCAGACGTCGTACACGTCGAACGAGGAGGCATCCTTTTGTGCTTTTTGATCACGTGGGCTAACGCCTTCTTGTTCGATCAAACAGGAGCAGACTACGCGTGTCCTCTCCCTCTATCGGTATCCACACAAATGCCCTCCAACACTGACGGCAGCGTGCTAGCGCCTCAGTATTCTTGCGTCTCTCTCTTTTCTCTCTAGGGTTTTTCGCGGCTTTCTAATACGCTCGACTAAAAGTCCCATAGGTTTTTCTAAACCTAGCAGTCATATTATATTCAAAACAAATTTTGAATCTAGATTAAAAAAATATATTAATTAAATCTATCTGATAGATCTAATCAAATCTATTTATTTAATCCGAATTAAAAGCCCTCTGATTTAATTTATATTTATAAATTAAATCAAGATATGATATCGTTATATTTAATTTAAAATGAGATCCGATATCTCAGTTCAAATTAAATCTGATATGCAATATCTTTATTCGAAAAATAAATCTGAGATATAATATCTCAATTTATTATAGTTATTTAATTTATCAAATAAATTAAATACTATATATAATAATATTATTATCAATAAATAATACCATTATTATTTTCGAATAATATATTTATATATGTATGTATGTATATATATATATACACACACACATATCCTAGATTAAATAAGTATTCATTAAATCTTAAACACATTTAAGATTCAATGAATCTGGACACTCTTGCTCGTGTTGGGCCACTCTTGTGTACGACCCTGCAGGCCCACATGAGATTGGCAGCGGGCCAATACTGTACTAGCCCACAAGTCGCAAGCGGCCTCTAGCAAGACATTGCGACTACCCAATTCATATGGGGATCGTTGATAAGTACAATGACTCGCCCCTAGGGCATAATTTCCAACAGTTCGACAAAATAAGGACTTACCAAATTCGTTTGAACCCTGCCAAATGTGCATTCGGGGTCCCAGCGGGAAATTTTTTGGGTTTCATGTTAACAAACTGAGGTATCGAGGCAAACCCGGACAAATGCAAGGTTGTGCTAGAAATGAAAGCCCCGAAGAACAAAAAAGAAGTCCAACATCTAACAGGAAGGTTGGCTGCGTTGACCAGGTTCTTGCCTAGGTCTGCTAAAAAGGCTCTACCTTTATTCAGGCTGCTAAAAAAGGAGGCACCAGGTGGCTAGAATTCGAATTGTGAAGCCGCATTCAAGGAAATAAAACAATGTCTGGAAAATCCTCCAGTCCTGTCCAAGCCTGAACTAGGCGAGAACCTATACCTCTACTTATCCGTAGGAGAGGAAGCCGTCAGCGCGGTTTTGGTCAGAGAGGACGAGCATGGCCAAATACCAATCTACTTTATTAGCAAGGCCTTGCATAGCGCGGAGCTCAGGTATCAAAAATTGGAGAAAGTGGCTTTCGCCTTACTTACCTCGGCTCGTCGACTTCATCCTTATTTCCAGGGACATCGCATCGTTGTAAGAACTAGCCAGCTGATACGACAAGTACTTCACAAACCAGATTTAACGGGAAGGATGACGAATTGGGCCGTAGAACTATCTGAATTCGACATTACTTATGAAGCTCGCCACGTAATTAAATCACAGGCATTAGTTGATTTTGTCATGGAACTAACCCTGTCCGACAAAGTGGACTTTGAACAGGCCAACATATGGAAAATTTATGTGGATGGATCATCAAATGTTAAGGGAAGCGGAGTCGGCATCATCGTTGAGAACCCAGGAGGGGTTACGATTGAACACTCACTCTAATTGAAGTTTCCTGTAATACCCGCATATTTATTTATCTGAAATATTATATTTTGATAAATAAATGGGTTATTTCTCATAAGTGAAATCATGATCGTAAGACTTGTGGAAATATAGTCTATTATTCTAAGTTAAATTCTGTAGGAAATCGGGAATTTAAGTGCCAAAATGCCACAGAAAGGGGGAATAACTTAGAAAAATTATGAAAAATCCTAAAAGGCAGTAAAATGACCAAGTGAATTAGGAGAGTATATTATCTCTAATTTTTGTAATTTTATAAATTATGAAATTGGAGAAATTGTTGGAAAATACTCAAAAAGAAGTGAAATGACCATAATACCCTTGTAATTTCTAAAAAATGCAAGAGGCATGAAAATACCAATGTTAATACAAGAGTGTGAAGGTAATGAGATATTTTGAGTAAGAAAATTATCAACTTGTGATAATTAATTAATTAAGTAATATTGGGCTAATTACTTAAGCATAAGTAAGGGAAATTCATGAATAATTATATGAAACCCTAAAATTAGTGGTTATTGGTTTAAAATTAGTAAAAACATGTTTACTAATTAATTGGAAATTTTGGAGAAAAATAGTTGAGTTTAGGTATTTTTAAGCCTAAATACAAGAATGGACCAATTAGGTAATTTTGTGGAATTTTTGGGAAAAAGTAAATAAATAAATGATTAAATAATTAATTAAATAAAAAATATATATTTATTAAAAAATAAAAAGAGGGCTGTCGAAATTTTGGGCCAAAGAAAAGAAAAAAATGAAAAATGAAATAGAAGATCAAGTTGTGCAAGTTGCATATTATTTTAATATATAATTAATTAAAGTAAAATTTGATGAATAGTAAATTAAAAATTAGGAAACGGATCCTATCTAGAGATCTAGGAATAGGAATTCCAAGGTCAAGGTAAAATATTGATCAGTGAGTTTTTACCTTCAAGTGACCTCTTCCGGCAGTTAATTCCGAGGCCGTTTATGCATTTTCCTAATAAAACAAAATAGGGAAAAATGCATATAGGCATATTTTTGGAAATAAAGAAAATAAATTCTAACTCAATATCTAGGAATGAGTTTGAATTTATTTAGACATATTTGGAATCAGTGAATTTTTCTGAAGAGATTGATGTTTCCAAAAACAAGTTTCGACATCGGACACGTACGGACACGTTTTTCGAGAAACTTCAAAGGACAGCTTGGAACCCCGTCTAAAGTCAAAATTCAAGTTTAAATAGATATTATTAATGAGGAAGAGAAGGTCTTCAAAGTTATAAATCCAGAATTTTGAGATTTTCCGAGATTACGAAACGGGGACCGATCGGGAAAATCGGTAGGCCAGGGCATAAAGTGAACAATTTTAAAATTCCCACCTTGTCCCTTCATTTTCCTATAAATAGGACCTCAAGCCTTGGCATTTCTTCACACCATTCTCACTTGAGAATTTCGAAATCCTAGAGGGAGAAAGAAGAGAGAGAAGCTCGGGAAATTCTCGAAGTCTTCAACGGGTAAGTCTTTAGTCTTTAGTCTTTAGTTCGGTAGTTAGTAGAATTGTTAGTTAGATTTAGGAAGTAGGTGACGAGATTCCTATCCTTGTTTTGATCCTTGTTTGCGTTGAAAAATATGCGAGGTGTAAACATAGTAGGGATCGAGTCGCCGAAAAGTTGAAGCTTTCGCGAGTTTTCAAAAGTAAGGGTAGATTTTGTTAGAATAGCCTTTAAATTTTCAAGTATGATTGGATATCATATGGGAGGGCTATTTTAGTCATTATTTTCGAAAATCATAATTGCGTCGAAGTTCTGGCGAAATTTCGGGAAGAAAATTTGCTAGAGTAACGAAGTGCTGGCGAAATTCCGCCGATTAGGGGTAGAAGGGCAAAATGGTAATTTTTACCTAAAATGCCAGTTATTGTGCCAAATCACTAATGGGAGTGATATTACTCTTATAGGACGTCAGAAATCCTAGTTTGCTGCCGTTACGCTGTCCGACGAGCCGCTGTTGGACGTTTCGCCGTTTTTCTCCGCGTACTGTAACACTAACTCTGATGTTTATGGTATGCATATATGTTGTGGTATGTTTATGTACTGTTGATATGTGATAACTGAGGTAAGTACGTCCGCGTACTGTAACACTAACTCTGATGTTTATGGTATGCATATATGTTGTGGTATGTTTATGTACTGTTGATATGTGATAACTGAGGTAAGTACGTCCGCGTACTGTAACACTAATCTGATGTTTATTGTATGCGTGTATGTGCTATGTGTATGGTATGCTTATGTGAGGTATTTGTTAGCTCGTGATATGTTTTATACCGTTGCTATGCTTTCTTTGGGTATTGGGATATGATTGCTAAGTGTGAAATGCTAGGTGTGAAACGATTGCTAGGTGTGAAATGACTGCTAGGTGTGACACGATAGCTAGGTGTGACACATGTACCAGGGTTATGTGTTATTGGGATATGCTTGTTTCTTTGTGTGATTATCTGTAATGCATATATTGTGTATGTAAATATGAGGTTAACCGTTACCTGAGATCCGGTGCGGATCTCAGCCCTTAACATAGCGTCAGGTTCGGGAGGACCAAGGACCGAGGATGGAGGCAAGCAGCCCGCGTAGAAGACCGGACTGAAGACTTCACTTCGTTGTTCCGGCAGGAGTCTTCCTTTTGATGTTGTCTTTTATTTCTGAAAACTCTCGGTTATTGAGCCGCCTTTGTAATCAGCCAGATACACTACTGTTGGCTTTTTGAATCTATATATCAGTTACTCTTCCGCTCAAATGCTCTACTCTGATGATTTTTTTTAAAAAAAAAAATATACTGCTTTTGAAAAGTCGGGTTGTTACATTTCCTACGTCAAATAACCAAGCCGAGTACGAAGCTTTAATAGCCGGGCTCATGCAGGCAAAGGAGAACGGAGCCACAAGAGTTAAGGTTTTCACCTACTCGTAGCTTGTGGCGGCGCAAATTGATGGTACCTACCAAGCAAAGGGCCCGTTAATGGCGAAATACCTCTTTATGGCAAAGGAGGTGATGTCCGGGTTCGACGAGGCAACAGTTACACACATTCCAGGAAGGAAAATACGAGGGCCGACATCCTCTCGAAGCTGGCAAGTACAAAAAGTTCAGGGTGTCACCAAACAATGGTTCAACAAAATCTCGAGGAGCCAATCTGCACCATGGCTATCTCAGTTGAATCGAACTGGAAGAAACCAATAGAGGATTATCTGGAGCGAGGAATCCTTCCTGATGACGCAATTGAGGCCAAAAAGTTAGTACGAAATGTGATAGGGAAAAACTTTAAAGCCTATAAACTCCGCAAGTATACGGGCCGTATCAAGTAATAAAGTAGTGAGAAAAAGATCGTCCCACGAGGACTAGTATTCCAGCCACTAATTCGTTATTTAATCTTTAGTTGGATCAATGAGTAATAGGAGGTGAGTTGTAACCAAACAGAATTTTTAATGAATTTAATAAAAAATACGCATTCAAGATTAAGAGTCTCAAAAGCGATTGTTTAGAAAAGTTAATTAATAGAGAAAAACGCAGCTAGGGCATAGAATTCCCCTATGTTCCTTCGAGTATTTGAATTAAATCCCTAATTGACTATTATTTCCCATGATTGACGATCAATTCTCTAAAATTAGACTAAGTCCCAATGTCTTGACGCTACCTTAGTCCGTTATCTTTGAAAACAACCTAATGTCTTAGTATTGTTTGGAAAGATCAATTATTTAAACCAGAATTATAAGATCGCATAAACTCGTAAGCCTATGTCTAGGTCATGCAACTCTATGACGAATTAACGGTTCCGATTAAATGCACCAACATCTCTATTGTCATACACCAACCTATGAACAATCTAAAAGGTGATCATTCTTTAAGAAAGCTTTAAGCAAAGATAATTCATTCAATCATGGAAAATAACGTTCAATCAAGAATTCAAACAAATACTCAAATTCGCATAGGGTTCATCCTCGCCCTAACTACTAAAAAAGACTAGCCAAGCATGGCTAGGTTAACAAAATAGAAGAAGAGAGATGAAAATCAGAATTGTTCTTGCGTCCTCTTTCTTCCTTCAGCCGTCTCCTCCTTTTCTTCCTTTGTCCTTTCTCTCTAAACCTTTGGTAAATACCAAAGTTTAGAGAGCATAAGGATGTTATTTTCTCTCGTGTGTACTTTGGTTGCTTCTGCGTCTTGTCTCTCCGTGGTCTCTAGTGTGTGTCTCCCTTGCTCTTTATATAGAAATTCCCTTAGGTGACTTGGCCGTGATCGATCTGTCTTAAATACAAGATATGCAATATCCTTTTGAGATCTCCAATCATCTCCAAATCTTTTGCAATCCACTCTCTCATATCACACAATTGATTCAAATTGATTTCCTTTTACGCTCCTTTCTCAATCGGCTAATAACTCCCGCAAGATATATATATAGTAATAGATTTAATCCAATATATCTCGAATTGATACTCATTTAATTATAAAATCTGCACTTATCAAACTCTCCCACACTTAAATCTTTGCTTGTCCTCAAGCAAAAGAAAGAGAATTCATTATCTAAATGAGAATGACATTGTTTTTTATTTCCCTAAACAGCGAGCAGTTTACCACCACACTCAGATCATGTTATCAAAATTTATTCAGTTAATGTCTTATAAGACTGGGTCACTAAGCCAATAGCCTTAAACAATCATAATAATCTCTTAACATTCCATGAGCAAAAGCTTAGCCAGTAATAAGCACAACAATAAGATTAGTAGAAGAATATTATTCTACTTAATTCCTCGAGAAAAATTCAAATGCCCCCACTAAACCAAGCTTTGCGTTAATTTTATAGGGATCCTCATGTAAGAAATAACTCTTTTTTTCATTTTATTTATTTATTTATTTTTTATTCGAGCCGTTGTAGGTCCCCTTTTTACGCGACCCTGCACATGGGTGATGCAGCACCGGTTACTCGGTTACTCCAACAGGTACCGTAATCTTGAGCCGTTGTAGGTCCCCTTTTGACGCGATCCTGCACATGGGTGATGCAGCACCGGTTACTCGGTTACTCCAACAGGCACCTCAAGAGGCTTTTAGCTCAACTCATAACCCTCTTTGACCTTACCGTTTGACGCGACCCTGCACATGGGTGATGCAGTACCGGTTACTAAGTAGGTCTAGAGAAGTCATTGGAGTTGTGTTTCTTTTTTTTTTATTTTCTTTTATTTTATTTTTATTTATTTTTTTTTCATAATAACTCACTTGAGTCATTTCCCTAAACAAAAGTTTTACTTGGTCAACAAAGGGCATAATCTCATCTCCTAGAGGAATCAGGTATCAAAATATTCAAAACATCTCCAGATTGTTTACAAAAATTCAATGCTCGGGGCTTAGTTGACACATTCTTTTCCTTTTTATTGTTTTACTTGATAATACTCTCTAAGATGGGGATGCTCAAAGTTAAGGTCAATCGAACAAAAACTCAAGAATTTTTTTCAAGGGAATTCTTTTCAATTGAATAAGAACAAGCAACACCAAAGAATTCATATCCCTACCCCACACATAAATCAGACGGTGAGGAATTCATATCCCTACCCACACATAAATCAGACAGTGTCCTCACTGTTGGAACAATAAATAAAAGGAAAGGAACTAGTACTCCCCTGGTTTAAGCCGTTAACTTTGATGTAGAGTGCTCCTGCCAAAAGTCATCGGAGTGGTCATCGGCGTCCTCATGTGTGACCGCATCGTCGGAATCATTGTCGTCCTCAGCTGGTTGACAACTAGTTGGGTCTATATTCTTGATGCAAAGGGCCTCGACCATCTGGGTCAGATAAGTGAGAGAGAAAGAGAAAGAAGAAGGAGGAAGGGGGGGTGGTTTAAAAAAAAAAGGAAAAGAATTTTTTTTTTTTTGGAATTTTTTTTTTTGGCCTCTTGGCCGAAAGTTGGCGCCCTGGGCGCCAACTTTCTGCCCAAATTTTTTTTTTTTTTTTTAAGCATGGAACTTATAATTTGATCCACACTTTTCACATCCTTCCTATCCTACCAATAACTACTAAGACTAAATAAAAATTAAAAAGAAAACTTATTGGGTTGCCTCCCAATCAGCGCTTGTTTAACGTCTTGAGCCTGACAGATATCACCTTAATTCTCAGCTTCCAGTTGCCACGGAGGTTCCTCCTCTGTCAATGTCTCCACCATGGTAAGGCTTCAATCTCTGTTGTCCGGATGAAACGCTTTTGGAAGAATCCTCTGTCATGCCATCTCTTGGTTTTTTCTTGAATGGCAAATGAAAGTAGTCCTTGCGAGTGGCATCATTCAACCTCCTACAATCCATACACATTCTCCACCTGCATCTAACAGTTTCACCACCTCCTTTCTCGCCACTTCCTTCATAGTCGGGTTAAGTCTCCTCCGGGGCTGCCTTACTTGGTTTCACATGGTCCTCCATAAGAATTTTATGAGTGCAAAATGAAGGACTAATCCCCTTTAAATCGATATAGACCACCCTATGGTAGTCTTGTGGGTAGTCAAAACTTTCAGCAACTTCTCTTCGTCAGTAGGGGACAACTCAGTGCTAACAATAATGGGATAAGTGTCATCCTTCCCTAGAAAAACATACTTCAGATTAGAAGGGAGCTCCTTTAGTTCCACCTTAGGAGTAACAGGTGGCGCATCATAATCTTTCTTCTTCAGCTCCTCAACCTGTAAATGAGAATTCTCCTTTGCAGAAACCTCTTCTTCCACTTGTAACAATTGAGCAAGATCATCCTCCATAGGCTCATCTGAACCTTTTTGAAAAACTTCTTGAATGGCCTCATCAACCACGTCAACTTTGAAACAGTCACTATTATCAGCTGGGTATTTCATGGACTGAAACACATTGTAAGTGACTTTCTCGTCATTCATTTGGAATTCCATTTTTCCTGTAGCTACATCAATTACCGCTCTAGCAGTAGCCAAGAAGGGTCTTCCCAAAAGTAAAGGAATTTCAGCATTTTCCTCCATGTTAAGAACCACAAAATCCACAGGGAAGATGAATTTGTCCACTTTCACAAGCACATCCTCAATGACACCTTCGGCTTCTTAATGGACCTATCCGCCAACTGTAATGACATCATAGTAGGCTTCATCTCTTTAATTCCGAGAGCTTTTGAAACAGATAAGGGCATTAAATTAATACTAGCTCCCGGATCACAAAGTGCTCGCCCATATTGACATTCCCTATTGCACAAGGAATGCTAAAGGCGCCTGGATCTTTAAGCTTTGGTGGCAACTTAGTTTGAATGATGGCACTACACCGCTTTGAGTCAATGCTATCGTTTCGCCTCTTGCAACTTATGCTTCTTGGAAAGCAAATCTTTCATGAACTTTGCATAATTAGGCATATTTTCAAGAGCTTCTGCAAAAGGAATGTTAATATGCAATTTCTTAAAAATATCCCAGAACTTGGCATACTGTTGTTTCTGAATTTGCTGCTTCAACCTTTGGGGATAAGGAGGTTTTGCATAAGAAGGAATGGGAGGCTTCTTTGTAGCTATCTCCTTTGGAACCTGCTGCACATTACATTGCTCAAGCTCTTCCTCCCCTTTCTCAGACTTGTCCTTCATTGGAACAAATTTCTCAACCGGCTGAACCACTATACCACTCCTTGTAGTTATGGCCTTACAATGCTCCTTTGGATTGACCACAGTATCACTAGGGAAGGACCCTTGGCTTCTCTCTGCTATTTGCTTTGATAACCGACTAATCGATGCTCTAAGTTTCGGATCGAAGCCCCCTGATTTTTGAGAGCAGAATTTGTTTCATTCTGGAAAGCTTTTGTTTCATTCTGGAAAGCTTCTGACCCCTTTATGTATTCGGTAGTGTTGAGAGTCAACTGTGTCAAAGCCTTTTCTAGATCGGTGGTGGTGGTTTGGTGGAACTATTGAGGTGCTGATTGGGGTTTATAGGAGAAGTTTGGATGAGATTTCCAGCCAGGATTGTATGTGTTGCTATATGGATTAAACTGATTTCTAGGAGGATTACCCATGTATTTTATCTCAGCTGTTTCTTCGTAATGAATGCTGCACACTCTCCATTAGCGTGTTCCCCTTGGCAAAAATCACAAAGCAAAGGAGGCTGAGAAGTGATAGATGATACTTGAGAAGAGGCAAGCTGTTTAGTGAGGGAAGCTAATTGCTGTTGGATCACCTTGTTTTGTTGGGCAAGGTTCTCATTGTGGGCCAATATTGTATTGTAAGAGTCTAGCTGAAGAACTCCCCTTTTTGGTTGTGGAGTAACAGTTTCATTTTCAAAGGACCCCATATCTTCAAACAACTCCAATGCTTCTTCGGGAGTTTTATTTTTTAGCGTACCACCTGCTGCAGCATTAATCATCATTCTAGAGGACGGAAGCATCCCATTGAAGAATATTCTCACCTGATCATAGTCTTGCAGCTCATGTTGTGGGCACTTCCTAAGCAACTCCTTGAATCTTGCCCACGCTTCACAATATGATTCCCCATTGCCTTGAGTAAAGCAATTGATGTCTGAAAGCAGCTTTGTATACTTAGAAGAAGGGAAAAATTTCTCAAGGAACTTTGTGGTAATAATGTCCCAAGTGGAGAGACTTCCATTAGGACAAGAACGAAGCCAAGCTCCTGCTTTCCCGTCAAAGAGAAAGGAAACAGTCTCACACGAATAGCTTCTCCGAAACCCCATTCATCTTGATGGTATCACAAATTTGCGAAAAGTCTCGATATGCTGATTAGGATCCTCTAAATCACTCCCACTAAAAGAGCGTTGTTGAACCAAGCTTATGAGGGCTGGCTTGATCTCAAAATTATTTGCATTCACAGTAGGATTGACAATGCTAGTTGCAGCCCTGGAAGGATTAAGCGTCATGTAGTCGCCCATGGTCTTTTTTGGAGGAGGAGGAGGATCTGCACCAATTTCTGCCATTTTTACCGGTTTAGTCTCAGAACTAGAACTATTAGCCTCTTCTCTTCTTTGTTTAGCAAGTTTCCGGTTTCTCTTTGTCAATGGTACCTCGCATAAACAGAGTATGATAACAAAAGAAAAAGAAAAATCCAATCTAGAGTTTCAATAACTACTCTTAGTGTTGAAATAGAACTAGTCCCCGGCAACGGCGCCAAAAACTTGACCGGTAAAAATGGCAGAAATTGGTGCAGATCCTCCTCCTCCTCCAAAAAAGACCATGGGCGACTACATGACGCTTAATCCTTCCAGGGCTGCAACTAGCATTGTCAATCCTACTGTGAATGCAAATAATTTTGAGATCAAGCCAGCCCTCATAAGCTTGGTTCAACAACGCTCTTGTAGTATAGTGGTGAGTATTCCCGCCTGTCACGCGGGTGACCCGGGTTCGATCCCCGGCAACGGCGCCAAAAACTTGATAGGGAAAAACTTTAAAGCCTATAAACTCCGCAAGTATACGGGCCATATCAAGTAATAAAGTAGTGAGAAAAATATCGTCCCACGAGGACTAGTATTCCAGCCACTAATTCGTTATTTAATCTTTAGTTGGATCAATGAGTAATAGGAGGTGAGTTGTAACCAAACAGAATTTTTAATGAATTTAATAAAAAATACGCATTCAAGATTAAGAGTCTCAAAAGCGATTGTTTCGAAAAGGTAATTAATAGAGAAAAACGCAGCTAGGGCATAGAATTCCCCTATGTTCCTTCGAGTATTTGAATTAAATCCCTAATTGACTATTATTTCCCATGATTGACGATCAATTCTCTAAAATTAGACTAAGTCCCAATGTCTTGACGCTACCTTAGTCCGTTATCTTTGAAAACAACCTAATGTCTTAGTATTGTTTGGAAAGATCAATTATTTAAACCAGAATTATAAGATCGCATAAACTCGTAAGCCTATGTCTAGGTCATGCAACTCTATGACGAATTAACGGTTCCAATTAAATGCACCAACATCTCTATTGTCATACACCAACCTATGAACAATCTAAAAGGTGATCATTCTTTAAGAAAGCTTTAAGCAAAGATAATTCATTCAATCATGGAAAATAACGTTCAATCAAGAATTCAAACAAATACTCAAATTCGCATAGGGTTCATCATCGCCCTAACTACTAAAAAAGACTAGCCAAGCATGGCTAGGTTAACAAAATAGAAGAAGAGAGATGAAAATCAGAATTGTTCTTGCGTCCTCTTTCTTCCTTCAGCCGTCTCCTCCTTTTCTTCCTTTGTCCTTTCTCTCTAAACCTTTGGTAAATACCAAAGTTTAGAGAGCATAAGGATGTTATTTTCTCTCGTGTGTACTTTGGTTGCTTCTGCGTCTTGTCTCTCTGGTCTTCTCTAGTGTGTGTCTCCCTTGCTCTTTATATAGAAATTCCCTTAGGCTGACTTGGCCGTGATCTGATCTGTCTTAAATACAAGATATGCAATATCCTTTTGAGATCTCCAATCATCTCCAAATCTTTTGCAATCCACTCTCTCATATCACACAATTGATTCAAATTGATTTCCTTTTTCTGCTCCTTTCTCAATCAGCTAATAACTCCTGCAAGATATATATATATAGTAATAGATTTAATCCAATATATCTCAGAATTGATACTCATTTAATTATAAAATCTGCACTTATCAAAATGCAAGCAAGTACACGATGGTGGAAGATCAGCTTTACCGCAAGGGCCTACATTCTCCCATGTTGAAATGTTTGAACTCGGTTGAGGCTAGTTATGTTTTAGCTGAGATACATGAAGGAATCAACGGCCAACATATGGGAGTTAAGGCACTCGCCAGAAAAAATCTTCGAGCAGGATATTACTGGCCGACCTTGGAAGCCGATTCAAAGGATCTCGTGAAGAAATGTGGTAGTTGCCAGAAACACGCGAAGATAATTTGGTCACCCCCAGCCGAGCTAACAATAATCTCGACCCCTGGCCCTTTTACAAAGTGGATCGAGGTTGAACCACTAACTACAATCATGTCAGCCCGCGTGCAAAGATTTTTTGAGGCTAACATCATTACACGTTTCGGTGTCCCAGCCGAGGTCGTCACGGATAACAGAACCCAGTTTGCTGGCAAGGGTTTATGAGACATGATGTCTGGATTCCACATCCAGCATCATTTCACTTCTGTGGAACACCCTCAGTCTAACAGTCAGGCGAAGGCCGCGAACAAGATCATTGTCAACGGGTTGAAGAAGTAGATGGAGGAAGCAGAGTCAACCTGGGTGGAACAGCTACACTATGTTCTTTAGGGATATCGAACAACCGTCCAGACATCTACTCAGGAAACCCCATATAGGCTGACCTACGGCTGCGAGTTGATGATTCCATTTGAAATAGGCCTGCCATCATGGAGGAGAGAAAGCATTCTTCATCAAGGAGAGGCGGCCAATAATGAAAACATATCTTTTATGCATAAAATCATGTTTAGTTAATTATGCTCAATTATGTTGAATTGATCATATTCATAAGAGCATGCAAATTTTGGTTCCTACAAGCTAACGTTGATTGGATCCAAGTAAGGTTGGATATCAAGAAAGAAAAAGACTTATATGGTTTTGTAGGATGAGAAAAAGCTTCTCAAGAATGCAACATAAAGAAATAATTCAAGTCTTGAGGAAGCTAAATAGGCTATGCTTGATGGTGAAAGAAGACGTCTACATCAATCTACCTTAATCAAGCAAGCTTTTACAAGGACAAAGGGAATTACGGTGATATCTAACTCTTACCCTATACTATGCTTATATGAGATTAATATTTGGGTAAAGAATACTTGTCTATCATTGCATTCCATTAGCAATCAATCGTTTATGTCCTTCAAAACGTTTTCAGATTACTAAATAGACCAAAAGTCAATTTGTGCATTACCTTCTAATTTTATGCTTTTGAAATGCACAATTCTGAAATTGATTTGATTCACTTTGTCTTGTGAAAATGCATACACATATTTTGAAAATTATTCATACTTTGAAAGTATTTCAGATAGATTTGAAAAAATACTTTGAGTGCATTCAAATGATGTTTCAAATTGGAAGTTAATAACAGATATGCTTCAAATTTGTTTAAGTTTAATATTTTCTATCCCTCACATATTCATCTTTAGAATTCAATGTGTTGCTTGAACTGTCTAGTTTCACTCTTGAGCTAGTTGGACTTCATATCTAATAAGTTATTCATATATCAGTTTCAAGCCTATCTTCAAGAAAAGAATTCGATCTGTGAATCTGTTATGCTTAATGCATAAATTTTTCAATGGCCTAGTTATTCCAAGCTTTATAAATGTTCATTAGTGCGCATTGGATGATAATGCATTAACCATTGATGGAATATCTTACTAGGATGATTTTCTGGAACTCTGGTCATTTGGACTAATAAGTTTGTGCTTCATCATTCATGAATCCTAGTACTCTCTTAGCTGCTCAAATTCATCAGCATTGGTCTTCCATTTCTATTTTGAGTAACTGTATTAATAATCTTGCCTTGATCATTCATTTCTAATCCTAAAATGCAAGATTATCTCCTGGTCAAATAGCAAGGTCATTGTGCTTATATATTTCTGTTGTGCAAAGAACATTTCTTTAGTATTCTACCTTCATGACTTTTGCTTTTGAGAAAATTCTTCTACATGTAAACTTCAATGTTTCACATTTTCTCTTAATCTTGAAGCATTTTGTTTTATTCTTTAACATGTTGACTTCCACCATCTTTTAGATCGAGCATCGATTTCAAGCATGTTTCAAAAATGATTCTTTCATTCATCTAAACTTTGATTTCATGATGCATTATCACGATTTGAAAGAACATTCAAGATTTGCAACAATTTGCATGTTTCATTATCATTTCTGAAATTTTGATCTCATTCATGAAATGTGAGTTGATAAATGCTTATCTTTATGGATAACATCTTCTATGCTCAAACTTACATGTATTTTATCAATGACATCTTTGCTGCATAAAGTATATTTCCAACTTGTCATTGGGAAATAACATTTTTGGTATCATTTAATTATTACTCTTTTGATTCATAGGATTGAATTTACTTGATTGGGTAAAATTAAGTGAAAAGGAGCAGTTCATGTTTTAAATGTTTGATCATTGTTCATATTTGCTTTCGAAACTCTACTGCAATTATGTCATATTTTGTAATACTCTAAGTTATGCATTATGGCATCATCTATGAATTGCCATCACTGTGTTGTGTTGTTATTTAACTGAAAACCATTATTTTACACAAGATTTTGAAAAGCATCATTCTTGTTTTTTGATAAAGCATTTGTACTGCATTCCTTTTCATATGAGATTTCCTATTCCTTTTGATATGACATTCAAATAATGAAGAATGATCAAGATGGAAGTTGGAATGGCTAAATTCGGAGTTAAAATAAGGAAATTCAAGATTCCCGATGAATAGGAGTTGCTACAGTTTATTTGCTACAGTTCCTGGACATGAACAGTACCTCCCCGCGCTTAATTCTCGTCCATTCTCGAGTATGGACAGAATTCTTGAGAATGGGACAGTAATTCTCGAGAAGGACAAGCCAATTCTCAAGAATGAACTCTGCTACAGTGATCTGCGCTTTACTACAGTTCAATTCTCGAGAATCTCATCCAATTCTCGAGAATGCATTCAGCTAGAGTGATTTCTGCCAAGAATCCCATCAATTCTCGAGAATCATCAGCAATTCTCGAGAATGAAGCTACTCTGTTCAGCTCTGTTTCGTGGGCAGCACAGGCGACCTCTGGTAAATTGACGATATCTCCCAAGCCAGAGATCGGATTAAGGTGAAACCAATTTTGTTGGAAACTAGACTTCCCAAAGGTCCTAGTCGCACAATATTAAAGTCCAAAGGAGGTTATATGAGAGAGATATGAATTGTTGAAGATGACAGTGACATCACCGTCACACTTCTGACCAAGCATCAATGTTTTGAGTATATCTCACAAACTAGAAATCCAATGAAGCTGAAATCGGTGCCATTTGAAATTAGACTCAAAGGTATTTCCAACAAGACTTTAAAAAATCAAATCGGAGTTCATACCAGGAAGTTATGATCTTCGAAAGTGGACACTCGAAATACTAGAAGCAACAGAGTTCAAATCAAAACGTCCGTATATCTGAACCACATAGATACCCGAGTATGAGCATTGAATACTCGAGTATGATCGAGATAAAAGCTTCTGGTATATTTGAACCTCACAGATACTCGAGTATATGAGTATGGTACTCGAGTATTGCATCTCAGTAAACGCAAACGATCTGCAACTTCATTCGAATACTTTGATTAATTGATTATATCCTTCTACACATCACTCAATATTATTTTTGATAATATTAATCATCTTCTTGAGTGTCTTCCAGATGTTTGATAGGTATTTGAATTTAGCCGAAGTGGGTAACAACGAACGGACGACCAACAGCAAGCGTACAGTGATAGCAACACAGTCTTCACGACAATCAAGTGATACCCGAGTATGACATAGGAATACTCGAGTATTATAGTGATCAAAGCTTCTGGCACAGCTAAATCGTAGAGATACTTGAGTATGAGTAATTGCTACTCGAGTATGATCGAAGAACAAGACTTCCGGTGTATCTGATATACTTAAACTACAGATTACAGCCTAGGCATTCGAAATTATTAATGATGATCATAACTATCCTGTTTCCAATCAGTTTCCTCATAGATTTCAAAATCTTAAGATATGTTACAGGAGCATTTCGGATATGTCATGGGCCGAGTCTTATTTTAATCTCAGAAAATAGAAGCATATGTTGGACACGCTGGAAAGCTGGATAATTATCCTCAAACTCCGACAGAAAGCAACGAACAGCACCTAAGAATGATTTCTTTAATTCATCTTCTGAACACAGTTATGGGCTCAATGAAATTCCAATACTCTCGACAGTATACAGACGCTCCAACGGAAATGTTTCCAAAGGAATCCTGTAGAAAGGCACCGAACAGCTATGGGCTCCATTGAATTCAAATCGAAATGCTTTCTCAACGGTCATCTAATCAGACAGTATAAATACCCGAAGACTTGGCAACTCCAGGTGCAGAACATAGAATACAGAACGCATACACACAGAACGCATACACAGAGAGTGCAAGAGACAGAACGCACAACTTGGAAATATTCATAAGAGAGTTCTGTTCTTCACTGTTCCATTAGATATTATGTATACTCAGCTCTTCAGTGTTCATATCCATATGCTCTTTCAAGAGAGTTTGTATTCTGTCATCATCACTTTGTGAGAATCTCAAAGTATTGGGACTTTAGGATTGGGTTATACAATTACAACTTGTAAGGGGAGTGAGTCCGAGTGAAGGATCATCTTGCAGAGTGTGTAATTGTGGTTGTAAAGTCCCGAAGTGTTTCTGGGCAAGTGTAAAGTCCCGGAGTGTTTCTGGGCAGGTGTAAAATCCCGGAGTGTTTCTGGGTGAGTGAAATCCCGGAGTGTTTCTGGGTAAGATAGTGAAATCCCGGAGTATTTCTGGGACTGGACGTAGGTCAAGATTTGGACCGAACCAGTATAAATTCTCTGTGTCAATCTCCTCTTCTCTATCTCTACCTTACATTGATTTATATATGTTGTGTGGGTGACTGAGCAATTAGCAAAAGAATTTTGAAATCACCTATTCACCCCCTCTAGGTGATATTCCACCTTCAAGTAATACGCAATGTATGGGCAACAACGAAATCCGTACTTGCCCTCGATCCGGTCTCCTCTCGATACTGGGCAACCAGTGAAACTGCGCTGACTGTGCCGTTCTTCTTCACATGGGGAACAATGCGATCGACGACACTGATATCGTCACCCACTAGGTTCCCTCGATCAATGCGATAGGCAATCGAGGAAACGTCGTGGTGATCCCTTGACTAGTATAACGGGAATCGCCATTCCACATCCTTGGGTTCGGGGCCGAGAAGAAACCAGGGCTCTACACCAGACTTCGCCACAACTTTAAAGAAGCTGGCCTTAAAGTGTTTAAAGGATTTAGAAACCGGCGTGAAGAGCCGCCTATTAACAATACCCCGAATGGATGTCCAACCTTTCAACTCGATTCCTTCCTTGCCGGAACGAGAGGTGTGAGGGGTAAAAAGATAGAAAAACATGGACGTTGTACAAGGAAGCTATAAGTTCTAACACAGACGTTCGAATGCTATAACGTAACCCCAACCGTTGGGGTGAAGCTGGGAAGGAGCTAGGTTAAGGAACTGCAAAATGGCCATTTGAAACTCGATGAACGGGAAGCGAACACCAAGCCAGGTCATGTAATCCTGGTAGAAGAAGAAGTATGATGCATTGCTCCTTTCTCTAACGGAACAAATCGGCTCGTCGTCATCCGGAGGGTTGAGTATATAGCTCTCAGATTCGTCTACAGGGAGATTAGCGATATCGGCCGCGATCATCAAGGAGCGAAACGACAACACCTCATGGGTAATCCATGGGTACTTCTCCACCAAAACGCGTGGGGGGCTTGAAGGGCTCGACTCACCAGATACAGACTCCGCAGTTTGGGAAGATGAAAATGATGCCATTTATACCTATCACAAAAAAATAAAAATCAGAAAATGCCCAACATACCTGAAGTTAAAGAGCTAAGGCGTGTTTGTGATTGAGGTGGTAAGATGAGACTAGACTCTGGTTCAATAGGATCAAGCTCTTCCCAAGCCAATTAGGAAACAGAGACAAGGTTATGGCGACAAGAGGCCAGAAGTGACTCAGCCATTGAAGTATTGCCGCTGGAGATCAGACGAGAGCTCTCGTATACACAGTCATAACAGGGGCCAACAAGGTTCCCCACATCCGACCTCGGGTCCGTCCTCCACAAATCAGCAGACTGGTTAATAGGAGGCGTCACGATAGGAGCGTCCCCAGCACGGCTCCATAATCTCGGACTTCGGGTTAGAGAGGCCGGGGTGACTTGACTTCTACCCTGAATCCTTACGTCAAACAAAAATTTCATATGCTACCCAAGATATTTTAAAGCTAAAACAATTCTTAAAAGTAATAATTACATGTTGAATGATAGAGGATTAACCATGTGGGTGATTAAATAGGCAATTGGAATATTATAGTATAAGTTTGTGAACTTTTATTTAGGATAGTAATTGAGTGTGACATTCTAGTGAATCTCCTTAAAGCACCCTTCACATATACATATTGGTTGTTTGTTTATGTTTATTTACAATAATTGATTTTTTTCCCTTCTTTATGAGTCTTCGAATTACATTTTAGAATGAATCAAAATCAAATAACAGACAAATAAATAAACTACAAACAAAGGAAAATAGAAATTAAATTTGATTGACACATATCTAAATATATATTTTTTTGTTTATTGTACATTTGATAACTCCTAAGTTTAAATTTTTTATGAAAATATTAAGTATAATCTAAATTTCAATTAAACAATATAGAATTGTTACAAATTATTAAAATAAGAAAAACCAACTCTAGACTTGTCTATATTTTAATATTAAAGGGATAGAAAAAAAACATAAAATTAAAGTTATTAAAAGATAGATAATATCTTTGGAAAAAAAAGTACTCCCTCTAGTTCTTATTATAAAGCACCAACAACCAAATGTATTTGGTCCTTTTTATAAGGTACTTGCTTGTTCCCAAGGCACATTATTATTATTTTTCATGTATGCCCATAATTATAAAGGGTAGTGGGTGAGAGTAATAATTAATGTAAAATAAAGTTTAGTGCAACTAGTAGGGGTAATGTTGGAAGTTACTTAAATAGTAGGATAGCTTTATTGACTTTAACTGTTTTTATTGGTTTGTAAGAATTGGTAGTTGGTGCCTTATAATAAGGACTAGAGGAAGTACACATGGTGTTCATTCTGTATGGTTTACGGTTTTGATGTCATCAAATAGTTTATAAGAATTTCAATTATCTATATTACAAACATCATGAGGTTCCATTGGTTCTAAATCTTCACTTTATTTGTTATTTCACATAAATGAAATGATGAAAAACATAATTTAATTTTAGAGAAAAACATTTAAAAAGAAAAGAAAACACACAAGTAAATTACATACCTATAAATGAGTTACCACCCAAATATAACTCTTTCAAAGATGTGCAGTTGCTTATTGATTTTGGCATGCTTCCCTCTAATTGATTAAAATCAATAGAGAAGATAATAAACGTACAATTCTTAAGGAAGAAATGGTGAAGAGAGATGATGGAATTTCACCTATTTGAATTTACAAAGTCAACAAGATATATCAAAGTAAGCCAATAGTTAAAAGGCTTTGGCATTCATCTTTAACATTACTATGCCACATAAAATATTAGATTGGTTGTTTGGAAATAATTGTTATATATATTAGTAGATATATAACGGTTGTTAAATTGGAACCGTTATATAATATGCAAGAATTATCATATATTATGACGGTTGTTTACATGTGCTCATTAATTATTATCACAACAATAGGTATATCATTGTCTCACCAAGCATCAATCATAACGATGTTATATTATAACCGTTATAACAGGTCCAGAATAAATAACAATTTGAAACCATAATGTATCTGCGCGCAGAGCTTTTATAGTGCTCGCATAAATGATGGTTTCGAACCATTATGTATGGCAGTTAGTGTAATACCCTGACAAATAAAGTGACTATTTTTACAAGTTGAATATGTGATCTCGAAAAGTATGTTGTATTATCTTATTTTCTAAAGGGAAAGTTCTTAGAAATTAGGAAAAATATAATAATGTGTCAAAATGACCAAAATGCCCTTATAGAGCATAAAATGACTTAGGGAAATGGTGAAAAATCCTAAAAGGCAGTAAAATGATTATTAAAATTTAGAGAGTTTATTGCCTCTAATTTAGGTAATTTATTAAATTATTACCTTGGAAAAATAGAGAGGGAAAAGTTAAAAAGTATTATAAGGACCAAAATGCCCCCGTAAATTCTAATACAATGCAAAAGACATGAAAACACAAATGTCAGTGCAAAAGTTATAAGATAATGAGTTATTCTAATTAAGAAAATTATCAACTAGTAATAAGGAATTAATTAAGTAATTATTGGCAAATTACTTAAGCATAAACAAAGGAAAATTCAAAGATAATTATGTAGAACCCTAAAATTAGTGGTTTATGGCTAAAAATTAGTAAAAATATATTTTCTAATTAATTGGAAAATATTGAGAAAAATATTTGAGATTAGGTAATTTTAAGCCTAAATGCAAGAATGGACCAATAGGAAAAAGTTATGAAAAATTATGTAAAAATAATTAAAATAATAATTAATTAATTAATTAAAAAATAAAATAAAAATATATATAAAAAAAAGATGTGAGGGCCGACATCTTTTTTGGGAAAAATAAAAAAAAGGGAAATAAAATGAAGATGGAGTGTTTAGATAAAACACCTAATTTAAAAATAATTAAAATAAAATAGTAAAAAGTAAATGATTACTTATAGGAATCGGATCCTATCTAGAGAACCAGGAACAAGATTTCTAAAGTTAGAATATAATAAAGATGAGTGGATTTTTATCTTGAATTGAGCTGTACCTGGAGTCATTTCCGAGATCGATAGAAGAAGTTACTAATAAGACGAAATAGGGAAAATCTGAGAAAAGGGCAGATAGCCACAGATTTAGAATTTGAAGAAAATAAATTATAACTCAACATTTGGAGATGAGTTTATGATTTTCTGGACATATTTGGAATCAGTGAATTTTTGTCCAGAAGTTGATGATTCCGGAAATTCGTTTCGTAACCGACGCGTTTTTCCGTAAAACTTCGGTCAGGCCGGAGAAGACCTGGAAGGGGTTAAAAATTTAATTAGCTCAGAAATTCCTAATGAGGAAGGAAATATCTTGAAAATTTCTAATCCGGAATTTTGAGATTTTCCGAGATTACGCGATTCGGACACCGATCGGGGATTCTATCGGACCGGAGGCAAGAAGCAAAATTTGAATTCGAGACTCATGGGGGGTAGCTGGACGTTTTTCAGTGTTGTGTGGCCATGAAGACTTCATCTAGAAACCCTAATATTGTGTGATGGTTATGGAAGGGAAAATTACCAAAGTTGGAAAGGGAAAATTACCAAATGAGCACTATTTTTGCCTATAAATAGGCATGACCTCCTCTTCACATTTCACACCATTCTCACAAGAGAAAACCGAATTTAGAGAGAATTTTTAGAGAGAGGAGCTCTGGAGAAAAGCTGCAGCGAAGCTCTGGGTAAGTTTTTCGGTACTTAGCCTTAAGTTTCTGTAGTTCTTTCAATAGTTAGAGTAGTAATGTTAGAATAGCCTTTAATCTTTCAAGTATGATTAGATATCATATGATAGGGCTATTTTAAGTTAGAATTTTGAAAATCATGATTGGGTCGAAGTTCTGGCAAAATTTTGGAAAATCGGAGCCAAAGTAACGAAGTGCTGGCAAAATTCCGCAGATTTAGGGAATAGGGGCAAAATGGTAATTTTTACCTAAAATGCCTGTCGTAATGTCAAATATTGACAAAAGTGATATTATCCCTATAGGATATCCAAGATCAAGTACTGTCGTTGTGCCGCCGAAATTCCGCTGTCAACCCGCCGTTTTCCGTCAAAACGTGTCGTTTCCGCCAGAAACACCTACGTTCGCCAACGGAGGTACAGACACATACTGTAATACTAATCTAGTGCTGCTCATATACATATATGTGATAGGTACATTCACGGATAGAGATTCTGTTAGGGGTCACCGAGATACATTCACGGTTAGAGACTCTGTTCAGGGTTACCGAATACACATACAGCTTCACACGGGTTATAGATGTAGTAATACCGTTAGAGTTTTCCTAGCGCTGAGGACACGACCGTACATCGTGGCACTGGTGAATAGTGCAGGCACTTTATGGGGCTTACATACGCTTTACGCTTATGTACTGTCATTATATTGATCATAGCTGTTATGTCATGAATATCGGTCATCCCTATACTGTTTTATTTGAGCATAAGGTTAACCGTTACCTGAGATTCAATGCGATGAATTGAATCTCAGCCATAGCTTCAGGGTCCGGAGGACCACGGATCGGAGATCGAGACAAGCAGCAGGAGTAGGCTTTCGGCCGAAGATATCTTTACCGCTTCCTGTATTTATTTTCAAACACTAGGATTATTGTACTCAATACTATGTTACACTATGGTTACGTTTTGTAAAGGATCAGTTACTCTTCCGCTCCAATGCTCTACTCTGATTGAAAAAAAATGGCTCTGAAATTGGGATGTTACATTTTTGGTATCAGAGCATGAAATTCTGGCATAAATTTAACTATGTTACCACGAACAGTTCGGTGCCGAAGGCAAGGCTAGTCTATGTGGGTGTTGTTGGAAATTATGCCCTAGGGGCAAGTCATTGTACTTATCAACGATCCCCATATGAATTGGGTAGTCGCAATGTCTTGCTAGAGGCCGCTTGCTACTTGTGGGCTGGTACAGTATTGGCCCGCCAATCTCATGTGGGCCTACGTGGTCGCACACAAGAATGGCCCAACACGAGCAAGAGTGTCAGATTCATTGAATCTTAAATGTGTTTAAGATTTAATGAATACTTATTTCATCTAGGATGTGTGTGTGTATATATATATGCATATATAAATATATTAAATTCGAAAATAATAATGATATTATTTATTGACAATAATATTATTATATATATAGTATTTAATTTATTTGATAAATTAAATAACTATAATAAATTGAGATATTGTATCTCAGATTTAATTTTCGAATAAAGATATTGCATATCAGATTTAATTTGAACTGAGATATCGGATCTCATTTTAAATTAAATGTAATGATATCATATCTTGATTTAATATATATTAAATTCGAAAATAATAATGATATTATTTATTGATAATAATATTATTATATATAGTATTTAATTTATTTGATAAATTAAATAACTATAATAAATTGAGATATTATATCTCAGATTTATTTTTCGAATAAAGATATTGCATATCAGATTTAATTTGAAGCGAGATATCGGATCTCATTTTAAATATAATGATATCATATCTTGATTTAATTTATAAATATAAATTAAATCTAAAGGCTTTTAATTTTGGATTAAATAAATAGATTAGATTAGATCTATCAGATAGATTTAATGAATATATTTTTTAATCCAAATTCAAAAATTGGTTTTGAATAAAATACGCCTACTAGGTTTAGAAAAACCTACGGGACATTTTGTCGAGCGTATTAGAAAAGCTGCGAAAAACCCTAGAAAGAAAAAGAGAGAGACGCAAGAATACTGAGGCACTAGCACGCTGCCGTCAGTGTTGGAGGCCGTTTGTGTGGATACCGGTAGAGGAAGGCGATTCTAAAGAGTCGGCTTCTGCTGATCGAGAAGGTAGCCCACCAGTTCAAATTGTTTTGCAAAGGTACGATTCGGAAACCCTAAACCTTGATTTAAACGCCGTTGAGCGATCCGCCTAAGGGATTCGTAAAAAATTTTTTTTACTCCGCTGCGTGTACGGATCCCAACAGGTGTGCCATAAGTCGCCGCTAACCCGGTGAGGCCCCCATGGTAGACACTTACCTGGCCATTTTGTTCGGATAACGGAGTTAAGTTCTCAAGCCTTTTAACTTTGAGCACATTTTGAAAATGAGTACTGATATGACCTTAGTGTAATGTTGTAGTGATGGACATAGATGAGCATTCGTATACCCGTTATCCCGGAAGCATGAGACGTAATACTCGTAAGATCCGTAGTTCCGGAGACGATAGGACGAATACGAAACCCTGTTACCACTAATACCGCTAAAAATCCATATACCTCTGATGTCCCTGATAGTTCCGATAACCCTGATATCAGTCACAGATAACCCTGATAACTCATATCATTCGTTGGTAGCTGACAACTTCAACTACCTGGAGATCATAGATCCCGATATCAGCCCTGACACGGACTTTGATCTAATAAATAACCGCCAGTTTGTACTGGACGGTAATTCTATCCTAGCACAAAGCTCATATATGGAGCTGGGTCACGCCAGATGAAATTCTAAGACCATCAAAGATAAATACATGCGGTATTTGACCCATGTTAAGGGCTTCTATCAGAGAAATTTATGTTACTTATTTCCGTACTCTTATGAAGATTGGATCAGATCCATTTTTCATTTCTCGTACCATCCTTGGTGGAAAGAACCAACGACAACTATGAACGAAGGAAATATTGCGATCATCGGTTCATTTGTAGTATAAATACTAGGTGCGATAAAGGTGCTTGTATGACAAAGTTTGGGTTATGATAGACTACTGTGTTGACACTATTATACAGATATTAGGACATGAATATATGTTTTTGGTGCCACTTTTTTTTGTGTGTGCAATATCTGATATTTATATCCGTCATTATTAATTAAAGGAAACGATAAATTATGGTCAACATAAGAGGTGCCGGTGCACCAAGGGGTAGAGGCTGAGGCAGAGGCCAAGGTCGTGGTAGAAGAGGAGGCAGACAGCCTCAAATAGGACCAATACCTGAGCAAGATCATATACCGAACCAACCAAATAAAAACGAAGTACAAGAACTGAGGAGAACTCTCCAAGAGCAGAGGGTTCTCATAGATGCTCTGTTAGCGAGACAAAATCAACAGGATGAAGAAGCCCAAAGACAGTTAGAAGCACGACAACACGAGGAAGAGCGAAATGAGGAAAATGACGAAGATGATGATGATGAAGAGGAGGACGACGACGAAATTAACGAGGAAGATAATGAGTCTGATAGATCCCGATCACCTCCACGACGCAGGAGAGAGGAGAAAAATACACAATACTGGGTTAACCAGTTTTGTAAGTTGAAGCCACCAACCTTTCGAGAAAAACTAGACATAGCAGAGGATTGGCTGAAGAGATTGGAGAAAGTATTCAAGGTGATTGACTGCCCTAAAAATCGCAAAGCCCAACTAGCGATTTATCAGCTCGAAGGAGATGCAGACCGTTGGTGGGAGGTCACAGCAGAAACTTTAGTGAACATATTGATTCACGGCCTAAAGTATGAAATTGGTGAAAAACTCATGTCCCAACGATTCCAGAATTTGACAAGCGTTGTGGAAACTTGTCGGATGACTGAGCGTAATCTGAAAGGATTCCAGAGATCCAGAAACTTCAACAACAGCAATAGCAATGCAGGATGTGGTAGCTTTAGCAACGGAAACTCCTCACGAAGAAGGAAGGTGCCCTGGGACAACTCCAGTGGTGGAAACAAGAGGCCAGTCCAAACTGAGCAACAAAACTATCCTAGGCTGGCGGAATCTCAGTCTTGTCCAAAGTGCAAGAAGTACCATCCAGGAGTCAACTGCGATAGGAAACGAATCTGCTACAAATGTCAGAAACCGGGACACATCACCTGGAATTGTCCTGAGAAGGCTGCTGAGACAAGACTACAGAACTCAGGACAGATCTTTGCGCTAACCAATACGGAGGCTGGCGAGTCCTCAGGAATGGTCCGAGATACTATCGATTAGTAAAAGTCCATGTTAGTTGTAAACCGATTCGGGTGCTAGACCGATCAATTACTTTTGATGCTTGTATGGATCCTTTTGGAATGCATACATATGTAGTAGCTACACCATTAGGTGTGAGCTTTTAGCTTGTAAAGCGTGTTTTGAACCAAGTTGCGGGTATAATATAAATCCTACTGCTACTTTATAGCGTCAACGACATTCTCAATGGTGTTAAACTAGCAGCAATGTAGAAAATAAGTAGCAAACGGATAGAGGCTCTGTTTAAGGTCACCGACTCGGATGGAGGCTCTGTCTAGGGTCACCGACTCGGATAGGGATTCTGTTAGGGTCACCAATTACACATAACGGATAGAGACTCTGTTTAAAGTCACCGATTATACATGCTGCTCTACACTTAAGTTGCTCAGCGGAATTGTCGGAGCAGAAATTTTCTAGACCAGATATGATCAATCACATTTCTAAATAGTTTGTACAAGTCACAAAGGATCGTTAGAATCTTTTGGTGATTGTGATGATCGTATATCCTTCGAAGCCGGTGTCAATAGAACACCTCAAAGGCGAATGTATAGTTCGCATTTCGTGAGATCATTTCGGGAGATCATCCAAGTATTCGTTGAAAACAAACCAGTCGCTATTATATAGCCTTATTCCCGAACATGGTTAGAATTCCATAACGTTTTTCCATATTTCCTAAGTTATATTCGACAGTGATCATGTCATTAAGTATGAGGTATCTTATGTTATCATGGTGTATGGGAACCATGGGGACATTTTTGGTATCCATTTTGGTATTTGTGGTGTTGACCGCGGTGTATGGGAACCACGGGGAAACATTATATATCAAAGTACGAAATGATAAGATCTTTATGGACAAACCGAGGCGAATTCCTTATCACCAAGGAGGGCGGCTGGCAGACAAAGTGAAGATCCGACGCGTATAGTTCAAAATCCAAGTAGGACGGGTTTTATTTAGTACAAAGTTTAGTTGGTTGAATACAAATTTCGAGGACGAAATTTTGTTTAAGGAGGGGAGAAATGTAATACCCTGACAAATAAAGTGACTATTTTTAAAAGTTGAATATGTGGTCTCGAAAAGTATGTTGTATTATCTTATTTTCTAAAGGGAAAGTTCTTAGAAATTAGGAAAAATATAATAATGTGTCAAAATGACCAAAATGCCCTTATAGAGCATAAAATGACTTAGGGAAATGGTGAAAAATCCTAAAAGGCAGTAAAATGATTATTAAAATTTAGAGAGTTTATTGCCTCTAATTTAGGTAATTTATTAAATTATTACCTTGGAAAAATAGAGTGGGAAAAGTTAAAAAGTATTATAAGGACCAAAATGCCCCCGTAAATTCTAATACAATGCAAAAGACATGAAAACACAAATGTCAGTGCAAAAGTTATAAGGTAATGAGTTATTCTAATTAAGAAAATTATCAACTAGTAATAAGGAATTAATTAAGTAATTATTGGCAAATTACTTAAGCATAAACAAAGGAAAATTCAAAGATAATTATGTAGAACCCTAAAATTAGTGGTTTATGGCTAAAAATTAGTAAAAATATATTTTCTAATTAATTGGAAAATATTGAGAAAAATATTTGAGATTAGGTAATTTTAAGCCTAAATGCAAGAATGGACCAATAGGAAAAAGTTATGAAAAATTATGTAAAAATAATAAAATAATAATTAATAATTAATTAAAAAATAAAAATAAAATATGTATAAAAAAAAAGATGTGAGGGCCGACATATTTTTTGGGAAAAAGAAAAAAAATGGGAAATAAAATGAAGATGGAGTGTTTAGATAAAACACCTAATTTAAAAATAATTAAAATAAAATAGTAAAAAGTAAATGATTACTTATAGGAATCGGATCCTATCTAGAGAACCAGGAACAAGATTTCTAAAGTTAGAATATAATAAAGATGAGTGGATTTTTATCTTGAATTGAGCTGTAACTGGAGTCATTTCCGAGATCGGTAGAAGAAGTTACTAATAAGACGAAATAGGGAAAATCTGAGAAAAGGGCAGATAGCCACAGATTTAGAATTTGAAGAAAATAAATTATAACTCAACATTTGGAGATGAGTTTATGATTTTCTGGACATCTTTGGAATCAGTGAATTTTTGTCCAGAAGTTGATGATTCCGAAAATTCGTTTCGTAACCGACGCATTTTTCCGTAAAACTTCGGTCAGGCCGGAGAAGACCTGGAAGGGGTTAAACATTTAATTAGCTCAGACATTCCTAATGAGGAAGGAAATATCTTGAAAATGTCTAATCCGGAATTTTGAGATTTTCCGAGATTACGCAATTCGGACACCGATCGGGGATTCTATCGGACCGGAGGCAAGAAGCAAAATTTGAATTCGAGACTCATGGGGGGTAGCTGGACGTTTTTCAGTGTTGTGTGGCCATGAAGACTTCATCTAGAAACCCTAATATTGTGTGATGGTTATGGAAGGGAAAATTACCAAAGTTGGAAAGGGAAAATTACCAAATGAGCACTATTTTTGCCTATAAATAGGCATGACCTCCTCTTCACATTTCACACCATTCTCACAAGAGAAAACCGAATTTAGAGAGAAGTTTTAGAGAGAGGAGCTCTGGAGAAAAGATGCAGCGAAGCTCTGGGTAAGTTTTTCGGTACTTAGCCTTAAGTTTCTGTAGTTCTTTCAATAGTTAGAGTAGTAATGTTAGAATAGCCTTTAATCTTTCAAGTATGATTAGATATCATATGATAGGGCTATTTTAAGTTAGAATTTTGAAAATCATGATTGGGTCGAAGTTCTGGCAAAATTTTGGAAAATCGGAGCCAAAGTAACGAAGTGCTGGCAAAATTCCGCCGATTTAGGGAATAGGGGCAAAATGGTAATTTTTACCTAAAATGCCTGTCGTAATGTCAAATATTGACAAACGTGATATTATCCCTATAGGATATCCAAGATCAAGTACTGTCGTTGTCTGCCGAAATTCCGCTGTCAACCCGCCGTTTTCCGTCAAAACGTGCCGTTTCCGCCAGAAACACCTACGTTCGTCAACGGAGGTACGGACGCATACTGTAATACTAATCTAGTGCTGCTCATATACATATATGTGACAGGTACATTCACGGATAGAGATTCTATTAGGGGTCACCGAGATACATACACGGTTAGAGACTCTGTTCAGGGTTACCGATTATACATACAGCTTTACACGGATTATAGACATAGTAATTCCGTTTTCAGTTTTCCTAGCACTGAGGACACGACCGTACATCGTGGCATTGGTTTTTGTGCAAGCTAATATTTTGTGTAGGATTTTATATACGGCTCTATGCTTATGTTCTGTCCGTGTCACAATCATGCATCTGCTATATGCTTATGTGATGTTATGCTGCTGTTATGTTTTGAATATCTGTCATCCGTATACTGTTTTATTTGAGCATAAGGTTAACCGTTACCTGAGATTCAATGCGGTAAATTGAATCTCACGAAGATATCTTTACCGCTTTCTGTATTTCCTTTTGAACACTAGGATTATTGTACTCAATACTATGTTACACTATGGTTACGTTTTGTAAAGGATCAGTTACTCTTCCGCTCCAATGCTCTACTCTGATTGAAAAAAAAAATTTGGCTCTGAAATTGGGATGTTACAGTTAGTAACCGTCATATATCAGCTATGAAGGTTGGTTCTTAGGTAGCCAAAGGACAAACTCTTATTCAAAATTTTACTGTCACTGCAAACTGTGCCACTATAGTACTTTATCAGGTAAGTAAATGACACCTTACTCTAAGGGATAGGTAAGTGGGTGAGTGTGATGTAAATTTCTAATAACCCTGAAAATATAAAATAATTTTTCATTCTTAATCAATATCTTGTGGTAGATTTTCAAGAAAAATTAATTGGTGGTCACTCTTATGGGTGAAAGATTGGGCAGAAAATCGATGAGGGAGAACCAAAATGTAATTTTGTTTCTTGCTCATAGACATTTCTAACACCGTTAGGCTTTATTTAGTACTTTTTAAATTTTAGGGACTAACAAATCTAATGGGAGAAATATAAGACCCAATAAAAAAGGAAATAAAAGCTTTGGGATCTAATTCAAAACTGATGAAAAATTGAAGGACCTGCTAATATATTTTCCCAAAAAGAAAAACAAAAATGAAAAAAATCCACAACCAATATAATCAACTCAGAAAATTTCAAATTTCAAATACTTTATATATTATTACATCATACGTAGAATCACTCAAATTTATAAGATTACTTGGGAAAAAATCACAAGGTTAAAGGAACAGTTTGATTTAACATTTATTCAACTAGTGGTGTCTTAAGCATTTTCCATAAAGAAAGACTTGATTTTTCTCAATGATGCTACAACATCAATCATAGTAAGTCGTGCCTCTAGTAATTCAGCGGAGCAATGTAATGCTAACTCAAAAACTGATGACATACAAGGTAGTATATTATTAGTATTTTGATTTTCTCTCTGTAGCAAATTGACATCTATAATATTCATGATGGAATGTGGTGTGGAGTTGCTCACCCAATCTTTCAAACTTAGTCCTTGAACAAACATTTCATCTGTTGGCTTCTTCCTTGTAAATATTTCCATTAGCAAAATCCCATAACTATACACATCTCCTTTGGTGGAAACAACTCCTTTCGATCCAAACTCTATATTTCATATGGAATTATTAGTAAAGAAGTCATTATATGAATAAGGTAAGTTAGTGTTTAACTTTTCTTTTGTATGATTAATTCAAATCTTTACACATGAAGGTGGTAAATATTTGCTAGAAGTTGAATAATATAAAATTGTATTTTATAAAGCATAACAAACAAACGAATATAGAAATATGTCCACAATTTTATTATTAAATCATTACCTGGTGCTATATAGCCAATTGTTGCCAAAGTTTTGGTATAAATTTCCAAATGCTTTTCACCAAACAATTTAGCAATACCAAAATCACTAAGATGAGCCACCATATCTTTGTCCAACAAAACATTGCCTGGTTTCACATCACAATGAACAACTACTGTAGAAGAACCATGGTGAAGATACTCCAAAGCAGCTGCCACATCAATCATTATGTTCAACCTTTGCAAGACATTTAAATAATAGTTATGAGAGTATAGCCATCTGTCAAGGCTCCCATTTACCATGAACTCCATTATTAGAGATTTGAAATGACCATTTGAGCAACTACTGATGATCTTAATGAGATTGCGGTGGCGTAAATGGCACATGGCAGAACATTCCACATCAAAACTTCTTGATGCTTCTTCAATGTCTAAATTAAGCACTTTTACAGCAACTATCTTTTCATTTGGAAGAATTGCTTTGTATATTGATCCAAAGCTTCCAAAACCAACAAGATTACTCTCACTAAATCCATTTGTTCCCTGTAGAAGCTCAAAATAGGATATCCGATTGGTGTATCCAAAGCTGTAAAATCCTCTCTGTTGAATTATTATCATCATCTCTCTTATTCTTTAGAATCACAATGGCTGAAACAATCAACATGACAACAATGGTAGGCAATAAGCATTTTATCATCAACATCACTTTATTTGATATGTGCTTGTTTCCTTTCCTACATGGTCGGACTTGTAGTTGGGATTTCCCACAAAGATCTTTATTCATCATAAAAGATTGAGCAGTAAAATTTTGAAAAGGGCCACCATTTGGAATTTCTCCATGCAGTAAATTGTAGGAAAGATTGATGTATTTAAGATAGAGTAATGACTCTAAGGACTTTGGAATCACTCCAGACAAATAATTATGGGAAAGATCTAGGGACTCCATGCTTACCATGCCACTAAGCGATTCAGGAATAGGCCCTTCTAATTTGTTTTCAGCCAAAGATAGGGTTTGCAAAGTTTGCAAGCCACCCATAGTTGTAGGGATGCTTCCTGAAATTTGATTTCTTGACAAGTTCAACAATATAATTGCCCTCAAGTTTGATACCTCTTGTGAAATTATTCCACTCAATGCATTTGAGGATATATCTAAAACCAAGATATCTTTGAGACTCCAAATAGAAGAGGGTATTTGAGAAACCAGTTTATTAGAGCTAAAATTCAATTTTTGCAAAGAAGTATTCACGAGACATTCTGGAACCACTCCTGAAAACATGTTGTTATCAAGATACAACTCATATAGACTTTTAAGTTGGCATAGTTCGTTTATAATGAACCCTTCCAATCTATTGTTGCTAAGACTTAAACGTTGAAGGCTATGTAATTTGTTAATTGTATCAGGAATTAGGCCACTCAAATGGTTCTCACCCAAATCTAGTTCCATCAAGTTTGTTAAATTTCCAAGTATATCGGGTATAGCTCCGTTAAATTTATTCGATGACAAATCTAAAGTAATGAGCTTAGAAGCATTTGATATGTTGCTTGGAATTTGTCCAGTTAGTCCATTTTCCTCCAGCAGTAATGTCTCCAAGTTGGGAAGGCCAATTCCTAAATATGATGGCAGAACGCCAGAGAGGGAATTACCTCCAAGGCTCAAGATTGTCAATGTTGAAATGTTGAATATGTTGGAAGGAATAGGTCCTTTCAAATGATTGTTGATCAAGTCTAAGACATTAAGTTTATCAAGTTTGCCTATGTCTTTGGGTACAAAACCTGGACCAAAAAAAAAATTGAAGGAAACCACGATTTTCAAATACAAAGAATATATACAAATGAACTTATTTCTATTATTTTTTGAAGTCTTTGTAAAATGTTTAAAGCAAAAATGTTAGAGAAATCATAAACTACCGTGAGATGCCATGGTTATTGAAGATTTGTTTGAAAATTTTAAAGCTTTTTATGTTGTAATTTTTGAATAACTATTTAATAGGAAAGTAATACATTTGTAAACCAGAAAAACTAGGAACAACTAACAAAAATTGATAAAAGAAAATTAAACAGGAAAAGATGGCGGATAAAAGAAAAGAGTTTTACTTGAGAGTATATTCAAATGTGTGTATAACAGGAAAACATTATATATGATGTTGCGCTATTTGGTTGAACATGGTATAATTGATATGGTATAGAGTACTTAAAAAAATTGTTTTCCAATATTTAAATATCATGTGTGATCCTATCTTTCTGTCATTTTAGTTTTACCAACAATTCATGATACATTTTGATATTTTGGGATTGTAAATTAGTAGCTATATTTACAAACTATGATTAATGAAATGATTAAAAAATATATATCATTTTAAATTCATTTTCTATTAGAGAAAATGATTAAGAAAACAACGAAAAGGAATAAAAAAGATATAATAAACTCATGCTTGTAAAGAGGTTTGCATCCAAATAAACTTATAATATAATTAAGATCATATTATTTGATATAATATACTTGTAAAAAGTGAAAGGAAATTAAAAGAAGAAAAATAAAGCTGGTCATATCATTTGATATAACACACACATATTGTAATACCCTAAAAACATATATCATAATTTGGTAAGAATTATGCCTATAGAAAGTAGGTGAATATGAGATATCAAATATTAAGTAATAATTAGCTTATTTTCCGAGGAAAAAGAACTATGGGGTCAAAATGACCAAAATACCCCTGGAAAGGATAAATAACTTAGAAAAAAAATGATGAAAAATCCTAAAAGGAAGTAAAATGACCAAGTGAATTAGGAGAGTATATAATATCTAATTATGGTAATTTAATAAATTATGAACTTGGAGAAATTGTATAAGAATGTTCAAAAAGTAATATAAAGACCATAATACCCTTGCAAATTATAGAATAATGTAAGAGGCATGGAAATGCTAATGTTAATGCAAGAATATGAAGGTAATGAGTTGTTCTAAGTAAGAAAATTATCAACTTGTGATAATTAAGTAATTAAGTAATATTGGGCTAATTACTTAAGCATAAGCAAGGAAAATTCATGAATAATTATATGAAACCCTAAAATTAGTGGTTATTGGCTTAAAATTAGTAAAAACATGTTTACTAATTAATTGGAAATTTTGGAGAAAAATATTTGAGTTTAGGTATTTTTAAGCCTAAATACAAGTTTGGACCAATAGGAAAATTATGTAGGAAATTATATAAAATAATTATTAAATAATTATTTTATATTAAATAAATAAAAAAAGAAAAAAAAAGAGGGCAGAAAAAAAAAGAAAAGAAAAAAAGAAAAGAAAAATAATTTTTGCAAGTTGCAATTATTTTAATATTATAATTAATTAAAGTGAAAAAGGGTGAATAGTAAAATGAGAATTAGGAAACGGATCCTATCTAGAGATCTAGGAATGGGATTTCCAAAGTCAGGGTAGAATATTGATCAGTGGGATTTTATCTTCCGTTAGACTCTTACGGAAGTTAATTCCGGACGCGTTTGGACACGTTTTCCGAGAAAACTTCAACTGGACTATTGGAGCCCTATATGGGATCAAAATTTAGATTAACTTGGACATTTCTAGTAAGTGATGAAATGGTTTCAAAGTTTTGAATCCAGAAGTTTGAGATTTTTCCGAAATCACGCGAATCGGGTACCGATCGGGGAAATTGGACCGAAAGCTTCTGGAAGGTGACACGTGGCCACCTCCCATTGGCCAAGCCTCTTGGATTTCGGCCTAGTGTGAAAGCAAAAAAGGGAAGAATGGGTTTTTTGAAAAGTTGCTTTGGACGGCCCAGATCGCTCCTCACAAAGTTGATCCGACGGCCGAAACCCTACCCCAGTTTCTATAAATACCCCCCTCCCTTCACTTTCTTCACACCATTTTCCCTTGTTTGGATGAGCCTAGAGGGAGAAAGAAGAGAGAGAAGCTCTGGAGATTTTCGCAGCGAAGCCCTGGAAAATTGTTCGGAGATCTTCAACGGGTAAGTCTTTCGGTCTTTAGCTCTTTAGTTCGGTAGTTAGTAGAATTGTTAGATAGTTTTAGTAAGTAGGGAATGAGATTCCTACTATTGTTTTTAGGCCTCATTGCATTGAAAAATGCCTGACGAGGTAAAAACTTGGTAGGGATCGAGTGCCTGAAAAGTTGAAGTCTTCGTAGTTCTTTCAATAGTTAGAGTAGTAATGCTAGAGTAGCCTTTATTTTTCAAAGTATGATTAGATATCATATGATAGGGCTATTTTAGTCTAGAATTTCGAAAATTATAATTGCGTCGAAGTTCTGGCGAAATTTCGGGAAGAAAATTTGTAAGAGTAACGAAGTGCTGGCGAAATTCCGCCAATTAGGGGCATAGGGGCAAAATGGTAATTTTTACCTAAAATGCCAGTTATTGTGTCAAATCACTAATGGAAGTGATATTACTCTTATAGGACGTCAGAAATCCTAATTTGCTGCCGTTACGCTGTCCAACGTGCCGCTGTCGGACAAACCGTTGTTTTCCGTCAGAAAGTACAGTTTCCGCCAGAAACATCTACGTACATCAACGAAGGTCCGTACGCGTACTGTAACACTAATCTAGTGCTGCTCATATACATATATGTGATAAGTACATTCACGGATAGAGATTCTATACATTCACGGTTAGAGACTCATTCAGGGTTACCGATTATACATACAGTTTCACACGGGTTATAGACTTAATGATACCGTTAGAGTTTTCCTAGCGCTGAGGACACGACAGTACATCGTGGCGCTGGTTTTTGTGCAGGCTATTATTGTGTAGGACTTCACATACTGCTTTAATGCTTATGTTCTGTCTGTGTCACAATCATGCAATCATGCATCTGCTATATGCTTAAGAGATTTCTCTTTGTTATGTTTTGAATATCATCATCCGTATCTTGTTTTATTTGAGCATAAGGTTAACCGTTACCTGGGGTTCGATGCATGGACTCCGGCTCTTAACGTAGCGTCAAGTTCAGGAGAACCACGGATCGGAGATCGAGGCAAGCTGCACGAGTAGGCTCATGGTTGGAGGGCATGTAGCACGAGTGAGCTCTTAGACAGAGATGTCGCTTTATTGTTTTCCGTATTTACCTAGGAGAACAATAGGATGATGTATCAATACTATGTTACACTCTGGTTATTGTTTGAATGGGAATCAGTTACTCTTACGCACCAAAGCTCTACTCTGATTTAAAAAAAAAAATGGCTCTGAAATTGGGATGTTACACTTATGGTATCAGAGCAGTTCTTTCTGGCAAGTATTTAACTATGTTACCACGAACAGTTTGGTGCCGAAGGCATGGCTAGTTTACGTGGGTGTGTCAATCAGTCGCCGTATAAGTCGGTGAGGCCCCCATGGTAGACACTTACCTGGCCAATCTGTTCGGATAACGGAGTTAGGTTCTTAAGCCTTTTAAACTTTGAGCACGTTTTGAAAATGAGTACTGATATGACCCTGGTGTAATGTGTAGTGATGGACAGAAACGAAAATTCTTATACCTTCTATCCCGTAAAAATGAGACGTAACGCTCGTAGATCCGTAGTTCCAGAGACGGTGGGACGAAGACGAAACCCTGATATTTCTGATGACCCCAAACCGAAATATGATTGTGACCCAGTATGCTACCCTGAGTCATTGGCTAGTATGCCCTTAGAACCAGAGAAACCTGTTGGCTCAGATCATTCATCTGATGACAACAACGTGGGGATATACGAAATAACCACTGGTCATAAACCAGCTGGGTGATGTAATATACGTTAGTATGTACATTACATCTAATATGAAAAAAAAATATATATGTTTTGATGCCATGTGTTGTGTTATTTTTCTGACACTTGTCCGTTATTTGACCAAAGGAAAGGTTAAAACATGGCCATCATAAGAGGTGCCGGTGCTCCAAGAGGTAGGGGCCGAGGCAGAGGCCGAGGTCGAGGCAGACGAGGAGGCAGACAACCTCAAATAGACGCGATACCCGAACAAAATCTTATACCAAACCAACCTGAACAAAAGATTCAGGAGATGAGGAGAACTCTACAGGAGCAGAGAGCTCTCATTAACGCGCTCTTAGAGAGACAGAACCAACAAGATCAGGAAGCTGAAAGGCAACTAGCAGAACGGAGGGCGGAGGAAGAAAGAAGAAATGCTGAAGAAGAAAGACAAAATGCCGAGGACGAATTAAATGATGATGAGGAAAACACTGAAGAAGATGAGGAAGATAATGAGTCTGAGAGATCCCGATCACCTCCACGACACAGGAGAGGAGAGAAAAACACTCAATACTGGGTTAACCAGTTTTGCAAGCTGAAGCCACCAACTTTTCGAGGAAGACTAGACATAGCAGAGGATTGGCTGAAAAGATTGGAGAAAGTATTCAAGGTGATTGACGCCCGAAAATTGCAAAGCCCAACTAGCGATTTACCGGCTCGAAGGAGATGCAGGCCGTTGGTGGGAGGTCACGGCGAAACTTTGCGGACCCATTACCGTCCGTGACATGGGAAAAATTTCTAGAGAAATTTCATGAGCAGTATTTTCCTCCTTCGGTGCAAATGAACAAGGAGTCGGAATTTCTCCATATCCGACAGGGACAGGAGGAATCTTTCGACGATTACTACGCTCGATTCACCAATTTATCCCGATACTCACCACACTTGTGGAAGGGAAATGATGCGAGAAGTATGGTGAACATACTGGTTCACGGACTGAAATATGAGATTGGTGAAAGACTCATGTCCCAACGATTCCTAGATTTGACAAGCGCGGTGGAAACTTGTCGGATGACTGAGCATAATCTGAAAGGATTCCAGAGATCCAGAAACTTCAACAACAACAATAGCAATGCAAGACGTGGTAGTTTTAGCAACGGAAACTCCTCACGAAAAAGGAAGGTGCCTTGGGACAACTCCGGTGGTGGAAACAAGAGGCCAGTCCAAACTGAGCAACACAACTATCCCAAGCTGGCGGAATCTCAATCTTGTCCAAAGTGCAAGAAGTACCATCCAGGAGTCAACTGCGATGGAAAACGAATTTGCTACAAATGTCAGAAGACGGGACACATCACTTGGAATTGCCCTGAGAAGGCTGCTGAGACAAGACTACAGAACTCAGGACGAATCTTTGCGCTAACCAATATGGAGGCTGGCGAATCCTCAGGAAAGGACCGAGATACTATCGAATAGTACAAGTCCATGTTAGTTGTAAACCGACTCGGGTGTTAGACCAATCAATTTCTTTTGATACTTGTACGGATCCTTTTGGGATGCATACTTATGTAGTAGCTACACCATTAGGTGTAAGCGTTTAGCTTGTAAAGCATGTTTTGAACCAAGTTGCGGTTTAATATAAATCTTCTTACTACTTCATAGCGTCAACAACATTCTCAATGGTGTTAAACTAACAGCGATGTAGAAAATAAGTAGCAAGCGGATAGAGACTCTGTTTACGGTCACCGACTCGGATGGAGGCTCTGTCTAGGGTCACCAACTCGGATTGAGATTCTATTAGGGTCACCAATTATACATAGCGGATAGAGACATCGTTTGGGGTCACCAATTATACATGCTGCTCTACACTTAAGTTGCTCAACGGAATTGCCGGAGCAGAAATTTTCTAGATCGGATATGATTGATCACATTTCTACATAGTTAGTACAAGTCACAAGAGATCGTAAGAATCTTTTGGTGATTGTGATGATCATATATTCTTCGAAGCCGGTGTCAATAGAACACCTCAAGGGCGAATGTAGTTCGCATTTCGTGAGATCATTTCAGGAGATCATTCAAGTATTAGTTGAAAACAAACCAGTTGCTATTAGGTAGCCTTATTCACGAACATGGTTAGACTTCCATAACGTTTTCTTAAGTTATATTCGACCGTGATCACGTCATTAAGTAGGAGATATCTTATGTTATCATGGTGTGTGGGAACCATGAGGACATTTTTGGTATCCATTTTGGTATTTGTAGTGTTAACCGCGGTGTGTGGGAACCACGGGGAAACATTATATATCAAAGTACGAAATGATAAGATCTTTGTGGACAAACCAAGGCGAATTCCCGATCATCAAGAAGGGTGACTGGCAGACAAAGTGAAGATTCGATGCGTATAGTCCAAAATCCAAGTAGGACGGAGCATAGTTGGTACAAAGTTTAGTTGGGTTAGTACAAATTTCGAGGACGAAATTTTGTTTAAGGGGGGAAGAAATGTAATACCCTAAAAACATATATCATAATTTGGTAAGAATTATGCCTATAGAAAGTAGGTGAATATGAGATATCAAATATTAAGTAATAATTAGCTTATTTTCCGAGGAAAAATCTCTTAGGGAAAATTAGGAAAAATAACTATGGGGTCAAAATGACCAAAATACCCCTGGAAAGGATAAATAACAGAAAAAAAATGATGAAAAATCCTAAAAGGCAGTAAAATGACCAAGTGAATTAGGAGAGTATATAATCTCTAATTATGGTAATTTAATAAATTATGAACTTGGAGAAATTGTATAAGAATGTTCAAAAAGTAATATAAAGACCATAATACCCTTGCAAATTATAGAATAATGTAAGAGGCATGGAAATGCTAATGTTAATGCAAGAGTATGAAGGTAATGAGTTGTTCTAAGTAAGAAAATTATCAACTTGTGATAATTAAGTAATATTGGGCTAATTACTTAAGCATAAGCAAGGAAAATTCATGAATAATTATATTAAACCCTAAAATTAGTGGTTATTGGCTTAAAATTAGTAAAAACATGTTTACTAATTAATTGGAAATTTTGGAGAAAAATATTTGAGTTTAGGTATTTTTAAGCCTAAATACAATTTTGGACCAATAGGAAAATTATGTAAGAAATTATATAAAATAATTATTAAATAATTATTTTATATTAAATAAAAAAACGAAATAAAAAAAAAAGAGGGCAGAAAAAAAAAAGAAAAAAAAATGAAATGAAAAATAATTTTTGCAAGTTGCAATTATTTTAATATTATAATTAATTAAAGTGAAAAAGGGTGAATAGTAAAATGAGAATTAGGAAACGGATCCTATCTAGAGATCTAGGAATGGGATTTCCAAAGTCAGGGTAGAATATTGATCGGTGGGATTTTATCTTCCGTTAGACTCTTACGGAAGTTAATTAAGCCGTTTGTGCTTTTTCCTAATAAGACGAAATAGGGAAATTACGAGAAAAGGCCGAGATAGCCAAGAGGACGAAAAGGTTATGTTGTGACATTTGAAAAAGAATTGGGAATTTTCATGGACATAGTTGGAATCGGTGAATTTTTTGAAGAGATTGATGGTTAGAAAACAAGTTTGGCAAAGGACGCGTTTGGACACGTTTTTCGAGAAAACTTCAACTGGACTGTTGGAGCCCTATATGGGATCAAAATTTAGGTTAACTTGGATATTTCTAGTAAGTGATGAAATGGTTTCAAAGTTGTGATTCCAGAAGTTTGAGATTTTTCCGAAATAACGCGAATCGGGTATCGATCGGGGAAATTGGACCGAAAGCTTCTGGAAGGTGACACGTGGCCACCTCCCATTGGCCAAGCCTCTTGGATTTCGGCCTAGTGTGAAAGCAAAAAAGGGAAGAATGGGTTTTTTGAAAAGTTGCTTTGGACGGCCCAGATCGCTCCTCACAAAGTTGATCCGACGCCGAAACCCTACCCCAGTTTCTATAAATACCCCCCTCCCTTCACTTTCTTCACACCATTTTCCCTTGTTTGGCTGAGCCTAGAGGGAGAAAGAAGAGAGAGAAGCTCTGGAGATTTTTGCAGCGAAGCCCTGGAAAATTGTTCGGAGATCTTCAACGGGTAAGTCTTTCGGTCTTTTGCTCTTTAGTTTGGTAGTTAGTAGAATTGTTAGATAGTTTTAGTAAGTAGGGAATGAGATTCCTACTATTGTTTTTAGGCCTCGTTGCATTGAAAAATGCCTGACGAGGTAAAAACTTGGTAGGGATCGAGTGCCTGAAAAGTTGAAGTCTTCGTAGTTCTTTCAATAGTTAGAGTAGTAATGCTAGAGTAGCCTTTATTTTTCAAAGTATGATTAGATATCATATGATAGGGCTATTTTAGTCTAGAATTTCGAAAATTGTAATTGCGTCGAAGTTCTGGCGAAATTTCAGGAAGAAAATTTGTAAGAGTAACGAAGTGCTGGCGAAATTCCGCCAATTAGGGGCATAGGGGCAAAATGGTAATTTTTACCTAAAATGCCAGTTATTGTGTCAAATCACTAATGGAAGTGATATTACTCTTATAGGACGTCGAAATCCTAATTTCTTGCCGTTACTGTTGTCCAACGTGCATTGTCGGACAAACCATTTTTCGTCGAGAAAGTACGATTCGCTTGAAACATCTACGTACATCAACGAAGGTACGTTCGCGTCTTGTAACACTAATCTAGTGCTGCTCATATACATATATGTGATAAGTACATTCACGGATAGAGATTTTGTTAGGGGTCACCGAGATACATTCACGGTTAGAGACTCCGTTCAGGGTTACCGATTATACATACGATTTCACACGGGTTATAGACTTAATGATACCGTTAGAGTTTTCCTAGCGGCGAGGACACGACGGTACATCGTGGCCTTGGTTTTTGTGCGAGCTATTATTGTGTAGGACTTCACGTCTTGCTTTAATGCTTATGTTACGTGCGTGTCACAATCATGCAATCATGCATCTCGCTATATGCTTAAGAGATTTCTTCTTTGTTATGTTTTGAATATCTGTCATCCGTATCTTGTTTTATTTGAGCATAAGGTTAACCGTTACACGGGGTTCAATGCATGGACTCCGGCTCTTAACGTAGCGTCAAGTTCGGGAGAACCACGGATCGGAGATCGAGGCAAGGCTGCACGAGTAGGCTCATGGTTGGAGGGCATGTAGCACGAGTGAGCTCTTAGACGGAGATGTCGCTTTATTGTTTTCCGTATTTACCTAGGAGAACAATAGGATGCTGTATCAATACTATGTTACACTCTGGTTATTGTTTGAATGGGAATCAGTTACTCTTACGCACCAAAGCTCTACTCTGATTTTAAAAAAAAAAAAATTGGCTCTGAAATTGGGATGTTACACATATATATCAGAAAATGAGAGCAAATTTTTTCTAACCATGAAATTGCTTACCTTCTAGTAATTGCATTTGAGTTTTTTGTAGTTAGTATATAAAATATGCGTTATTCATGTACGGTTAAAGTGAAAAATTATGCAAATTTTTTCTAACCATGAATTTGCTTACCTTCTAGTAATCGCATTTGAGTTTGTATAGTTTGAGTATAAAAACTGTGTGTTCTTCATGTACGGTTGAAGTAAATAATTATGTACCTCCCTTTTTTTTTTTTTTTACATTGGTGGTGTACTTTTCACAACAGATTATAACGATCGAGTCCACATGTTCTATATACATACATATATATAATGCATACTTTCTCTTTCCTGTTGATTAATTCCCTATGAAAAAAAATTAATTATAAAAGCTTTATTTAATTTCATATAGAACTGAACATAGAACATCTTCTCTTTCAATCCAAATAAATTAAAATGATGCAATTTAATTATTTGACTGACTATTGATAGTATCTTGTATTCTCATTCATTATTCGAGCTTAAATTTAGTTGAACAAGCGTTTTTAGTTGCATTTAATTTTTACATTATATTTTGTAATTGGTTATTGGAAAATCCCAATTAAATCTAAGTGAAATAAAAAAAAAATATCCAAATTTAGGCCTACACTTTTAATAAGTTTCTAATAAAGTTAAGAGGCCTAACTAGGGAATGAGATATGGTAGAGGTGATTTTGGTTTTGATTATTTTAGCTATATTTAATTAGAATTCTCTCTCTGTTTTTAACATGTTTATTTGTTTGTTTTATGTCTGTTTTTTTTTTAATCTTTGCTTGCCAATTACTATTCATAATCAAATTGTGGCTAATATTTAAGAGTCCTAGGTAAGATATGTCGTGAAAACACCCATCACTATGTCAGTGAACATCTGCAATTCTTCTCTAATTGTCTTCTTATTCTCTCTAATGTCTGAAATTTTAAGTTTTGAATTAATGATTTATAGAGTGTTGAGGAGGCTTGAAGGAATTAATTAAGACCTCAAGAAAATAAATTTATTCAGAAAACTTATTTCAAGTAAGAGAATTCTGAAAAATTAAGAAAGGAATTATTATTAAATATATGAAGGCCAAAAGTAATCAAGGAAAAGTTAAAAAATAATTTTTATTTATTTATTTAACTTTGTTATTTAATATTAAAATAATTTTTTTTATAGGATTTGTAGAAATAAAGAAGTGGGGGAAGGATTTGGCTCCCATCCTCTTCTTCATCTCAGCCGTTGGATTGCAATCTGAACGGTTCAGATTTAATTTTTTTATAAAAATATTACTAAAATATTAAAATATTCAAAAATATTTAAAAATAATATTTTTATAAAAGATTAAATCTAAACCTTTCAAATTTCAATCCAACGGCAGCGATGAAGAAGATGATCGGAAGGGAAGAGGATGGGAGCCAATCCAAAGAGGGATTGTGTAGGTAAGAGAAATAGACAGCCACTCTCTTCTCCTCCTCAAAATCCTTAGGCCCTGTTTGGTACAAAGCACTGGATGTAGGAACTGTGATCGGGATCAAGGACTAGGCCCAATTGTATTGTTTGAGAGAGGGAGTACCATGAAAGTGTGAATTGTTGAAACTTGAATTTGAATTATGAATTGTTGTTTTAAGGTTTCTACATGTTGAAGAAAGGCCTCAAAACATCAAAGCCTGATTAAGGATCTCAAAGAGATGATTAAATTCAATATATATGTTAGTTACTGTATTTTTCTGATTAAGAACAAGTGCTGTCCAACTTTGAGGATTTTCAAGAAAACTGGAACATTTTCCAGGTTAAGAGTGTGTGCTTATACGTGAGGTAATGAAGCTAGGAAGACAAAAATCTTATTGTTCTTGCTGTGGTATATATTACTTTACATGCTAGAAAGTTCATTAGGTATGATAAACTTAAGTAAATACAAGTTAAGACTTGTACCCTATATATATGTATTCACATGAGTTTTTGTGGCTGTCGTTGTTCAATTTTGGAGGAAAAAAAACTGATTGAAAGTCTATTGCTTAATGCCTCTGGATACTAAAGAATTATTCTAGATGGTTAACCCTTAGTTAGAGGCATATATATGTAGATTTAGTCAATGTTTTAAATCTGGAAAATTTCCAGAATATAACATTAAGTGGTTTAGCATATGAGAAAGGTGCAAAATGATGTTGCTAATGTTCATATCAAGTTGGACATTATTGAAAGAAAAATTTCAGATGCTACCCGAGATGTTTAAAAGCTAAAACAATTCTTAAAAATAATAATGATGTAATACCCTAAAAATCGTATTTATGATAAATATCATAAATTAGGAAATAATACATATTGAAATTAGGTAAATATGTGGTTTAAAAAAGAATGTTAAATTTATCTTATTTTCTAAAGGAAAATTTCTTGGAAATTAGGGAAAAATCAATAATGTGTTAGAAATGACCAAAATGCCCTTATGGAGCATAAAATGACTTAAGGAAATTATGAAAAATCCTTAGCGGCAATAAAATAATTATTAAAAATTAGAGAGTATGTTGTCTCTAATTTATACAATTTTTGAGATTTATTTCCTTGGAAAATAGTGACGGAAAAATTAAAAAGTATTCCGGGATCATTATTGACCCCGTGATTATAGATATTTTATGTAAAGCATAAAATATCAATGTAAGTGCAAAATTTATGAGAAAATGAGTTACTCTAATTAAGAAAATTATCAAAAATTAGTGGGTAATTAATTAAATAATTACTGGCTAATTATTTGGGCTTAAACAAAGGAAAATCCAAAGATAATTATGTAAAACCTATAATTAGTGGTTTATGGCTAAAATTAGCATAAAATATATTTTCTAATTATTTGGAAAAGATGAAGAAAAATATATGAGAATAAGTAATTTTAAGCCTAAAAATAAGTATGGACCAATGGGGAAATTTTGTAAAAAATTATATAAAATAATTATTTTATATAATATTAATTAATTAAATAATTAATTAAAAACGAAAATTAAATAAAAATTGGTCCACAAGTTATTGACCGAAATTTTGGAACAAAAATGGATAAGAATGGGCAAATAAAATATCATGATATTTAGAATAAAATAATAATATAAATTGTGATATTTTGTGAAAAAGCAAATAGGATAAATGACCACCGATAGAGATTAAATCCTATCTAGAAAACCATGAGCAAGGTTTCTAAGGTCAGAGTATTTTATAGACAAGTGAATTTTTATCTCGGAGTGGGTTGTCTCCAATATCGGGGATGAGTTGATAAGCAAGCTGGACGTTTTATGAATCGGTGAATTTTTGTCCCGAAGTTGATGATTAGGAAGTTATTTCGATAGCAAGACGCGTTTTAGTAAATCTTCGGCAGGACCGGAGAAGACCTGAAAGGGATCAAAAATTTAGTTAACCCAGACATTTCTAATGAGTAGGAAAAGAACTTCAAAGTTGTGATTCCGGATTTTTGAGATTCTACAAGATTACGCGATTCGAACACCGAACCGGAACTTTATCGGTGTAAAACTTCTAGAGCAAGGGAATTACATCACCAACATGACATCATTTCCTTGACTTTAGAGGCCAAGGAGGTCGGCCAAATGAGCTTGTGGTGGAGGAGAAAGCTTGAGCAAAAAGATGGAATTTGTGGTTTAAAATGAAAGTTGAAAGTTGGAAAAGACCGTTTTGCCCTCGCGTTTTTGCCTATAAATAGACCTTCATCCTCACTTCATTTCTCACATCAAAACCTCTTAGATTTTGAAATAGAGAGAAGGAGGAGCCCGGGGAAATTTGTAGCGAAGCTCTGGATAAGTTTTTCGATACCGAGCCTTAAGTTCTAGTTTTCGATTCGGTAGTTATAGTAGAAATGTTGTTTTGATCTTTAATCTTCCAAGTAAGTTTAGATATCATGTTTTAAGGTTGAATATAATATATATTTCGAAAATCATGTTGGAGTAGGAGTTATGTTGAAATTTTGGAAGATTAGGGTCAAAGTAACGAAGTGCTGGCGAAATTCCGCCGATTAGGGGGTCAGGGGTAAAATAGTCATTTATGACTAAAATGTCCGTCGTAATAATAGACCCTTAACAAATGCGTTGTTATGTTGATAGCATATCCTTGATTACGTTCTGACCTACTGTCATACCGTATTCCGCTAGAAATACCGTATACCGTCAACGAAGGTACGTTCGCGTACTGTAACACTAACTCTGATGTTTATTGTATGCATATATGTATATTGTCTGTCATCCGACTGTATATTGTATGTCATCTAACTGTACTATTGTCTGTACTCCGACTGTACTATTGTTTGTACTCTGACTGTACTATTGTCTGTACTCTGACTGTACTATTGTCTGTCATCCGACTGTATGATTGTCTGTCATCCGACTGTATTATTGTCCGTTGTGCCTTAACTTTACTCCGACGGTATTGTTATTGTCGTGCATATCTGATCATGTACATTTCTCATTGTGCCTTAACCTTACTCCGACTGTATTGTTATTGCCATACATATCTGATATGTATACCTTATGTCTGACCGTGGTAAATGTTGCCAAAATTCTATGAATGTCTGTCATACATATATGATGTATGTAATCATAAGGTTAACCGTTACCTGGGGTTCGATGCATGGACCTTAGCTCTTAACTTAGCTTCAAGATCGGAAGGACCGAGAACCGAGGATAGAGGCAAGCAGGCCACATAGAAGACCTGGCTGAAGACTTCTTCCTGTTGTTATATATTACTTTTGAAACACTCTTGTACCGCTGTTTAAACAGCAAGACATGCTACCGTGGGTATTTTAATATATACCAGTTACTCTTATGCTCCGGTGCTCTACTCTGAGATTTACAAATGATGTTTGATAATAAAAAAATTTATACTGCTTATGAAAACGGGATGTTACAAATTACATGTTGAATGCTAGAGGCTTAACCTTGTTGGTTGATTAAATAGGCAATTGGAATATTATAGCACAAGTTTGTGAACTTTAGTTATATTCCCTATTTGAATAGCACCATTTAGACAAGAAATAGTTGAACTATGCCATGAATGATACTCAGGTTAACTATCTTGCACGTACATACAAATTTTAGGATTTGATTTGTGCAGGAGGCATGATAAAAGTGCAAACGTGTGAGAGAGCATGATAAAAGTATCTTTAATCATTAATTTAATATATTATGTTTTGGTTGCAGGTTTGTTTGTGCCATTATTGCTGCAGTTAAACCTAAGCACATGTAAACTCTTTACTTCTATTATTGTCATGGCCATGTGTGATAAAAGTTTTATTTATTTAGTTATACAGTAATAGTTTTGAAGTTATTATAAGGTATTGTTCTTTGTGATTTATTTCACATGCCCAGTTATTTACCATTTATTATATACTGAAATATGATTATTGCTAATAAGATTCCCCAATCTCACCCCTCTCTATGTTTTAATCATGTAAGCAAGTACATACTTGGGACAGGAGAAGCTGGTGGAAGCTTAGGTAAGGTGGACCGAAGAAAGCATGACATGTTTTTTTACATTAATTTTGCATTAGCGTGGCTTATTATAATTACTTCGGCTTGTAAGCTTAAAGTTTTTTTTTCTTTTTGGGTTGTACATAACTCCATAAGGAGTAGTGGGTGAGAGTTGATATCCAAAGAGAGTTAGTGCCAGGAATTCAATCCGGCAAAATTATAAGTTATATCTAGTTTATATTTTTGCTAAAACATCAATCTTGTGATTGACTTTATATAGCCTAAACGTCTTATCTAAATCATGAAATTTGGCATGAGAATAGTCACATCCTAAAATTTATAATAATTACTAAATTGTAATTCTTAGACATGTAGACAAAAAGGATATGACTTTTATAATATGGGTCATAATTCTGAAATTTTTGCAGAAAATTCCTTTGTACAGTGTGATTTTTAGGCAAGTTCCGGACCTAATGGGATGTTGTTGGGCCCGCTTCTTAATTTTATCATAAAAAGCATTTGAAGAGATAAAGATAGAGTTTTGAACCACTATTTTTGGATATGAAACGATTTATTTATGAATTTTTGAAATTTTAGAAAACTTTATTATATCATTACCCAAGGTTTTAGAAAAGTTTTAAGTAATTCCCATAAAAGGATACTCATTGAGCCACAAGTGTTTTTTAAGTGGCCAAATAATTTTGATAAGTAACTTTAAAATGAGGTGTAACATTCTCAATGCATAGTGTTAGTGAATCTCCTAAAAGCACCTTTCGCATAAACATATTAGTTGTTGGTTTTTGTTTATTTACAATAATAATTTAGTTTTTCTTTTCTTTTTACATCTTGTCTTCTAATTACTTTTTAGAATCAATCTCAATCAAATAACAAACAAATAAATAAACTACAAGGTAAAATATAAATTTAATTGAAATAATTAAAACTAAAATGAGGCCTGCATCTACTTTAATTTTCTTTTTTAATTATAGAGGGGTATTATGGCCTTTTAAAAATATGCAGAAAAGTTCTCATGAGAAAATTGTTAACAGAATAGGCCTGGATTTAATTTTTAGTATTTCATTTTTCCTTGATTTCTTACACATATCTAAATAATATTTTTTTGTTTATCAATAGCAAGTATAATTTAAATTTCAATTAAACAATATAGAATTAGAATTTTTACAAATTATACATATAATAAATAAGAAGAAACAACTATAAACATGTATGTATTTTAATATTATTATAATTACTTTAATATTCAGGGTATAGAAAAAACATAAAATTAAAGTTATTAAGAGATAGATAATATCTTTGGGGGCAAAAAAGTATTGGCATAACATATGGTGGCCATTCTTTATGGTTTAAGGTTTTGATGGCATCGATAGTTTATAAGAATTTCAATTATCTATGTTACAAATATCATGAGATTCCATTGGTTCTTGATCTTCACTTTATTTATTATTTCACATAAATGAAATGATAAAAACCATAATTCAATTTTAGAGAAAAATATTAAAAAAGAAAAGATAACCCACAAGTAAAGTACATACCTGTAAATGAGTTACCACCTAAATATAATTCTTTCAAAGATGTGCAGTTGCTTATTGATTTTGGAATGCTTCCCTCTAATTGATTATCATCAACATCAAAGACTTCAAATAAAGGGAGTTGACGACACATTTCTTCTGGCAAATTACCCTTTAAATGATTCAATGCAAGGCTAACGAGGATCAAAGAAGGCATGTTCCAAAGAAAAGAAGGAATTCCACCTATGCAAAAAATACATAATATTTGTTTGTTTGTAGTAAGTCTAGGAATTTCCTTAATTCACACATAACCATATAAGTAATACATAGAATTTTGTTAATTAGAGGCTTAAAATTATGGATTGTAATCTAACTTTTGTTGGAAATCAATTTAAAAGGGACTCTTTCAATAATATCAATAACGAATTGGAAATTAAAACTTTTAAAAAATATGCTAAAGAGAGATTATGGAATATAAAATGAACAACCAAGTTATTTATATTTTGCATTAAATCTATTTATTCTTTACAAGGCTCTAATTTTAAAATCTGGCTATGAATTCATTATAGACTTAAAAGGCTAAAATTTTAGTTTTTATTTAAGGAATTTAAATACTTTTAGTTACACATTCTAGAGCTAATATAGTATACACAAAAATAAGATTTTTGTTAAAGCATATAATTCAGAGATGTGTAGAATGAACGTAGCTGTAAAAAAATTCTATGATAGTTCGAATACTTCCAACAACATCTCATTACCAATTGATATTGAAATTTCACCTGTTTTGATTTACAAAGTGAACAAGATAAGTATGCTAATAGTTAAAAGGCGTGATTTCTGGGACCACAGATGCTCCTACGGCCTGATTTCCGGCGGAACACTAACGGTATGGAGGGATGGAGGGCGTGAAAGGCGGAACAGGAGTGAAGATGAGGATTTTAGGCGATACTCACGGATCTGATCTGAAAGGGCTGTTGAAGGAGGGAGCACGTGGGATTAATGGTGCAGGAAAGAAGGAGCATTTAATAGGGGCTGATTTGAAAAAGTCAAATGTGAATTTAAAGGAGGTGGATAAGCCCAAATCAGAATGGATTGTGGTGGGCTCTAAAAGGAAATAAAAAGAGAAGAGAAACCCAAAATATTTGGGAAAGAAAATAGGCTAAATAGTAGGCCTAAGTTGAAAATGAAGGGGTAGATAATTTAACTATGAACGCAATTAGACAAGCTCCTTACAGTTCTTTAAAATCAATGAAAAAAGTGAAAAGAAAAATCTATTTTTAAAATTATTTTCCACTTGATAGATTAAAACAAAAACACAACGTATAATTAGTTCATCACGACATAGGAGTAAATAAAAAAATTATTTTTCATGTTTTAAGGATTTTTATTATTCAATTAATATTAATATTAAAATAAAATTTTATTTACTAATTTACCCTTCATCTTTACTAATTCTCTAATTTTGACTAAAACTGTTCAAGTAATTTAAGTAAGATATCTTTTCCTTTTTCTTAATTTATTTTTAGTTCTGAAAATAATTGTTTGTTAATTTTGTTCATATTGAGATAAATGCATAATTAATTTAGTTAATGCAAACATAGAAAACTTAATTAACGTATGATTAATTCTTTTAATTGATTTATACTTAAATAAACATGTTTATAAATGTTTGTGTAAAAAATTATTTAAAAAATTAAATTTTTAAATAAATATAAGTTATATAATATATATAATTTACATTATTAATAATATATGGTGATTAAACATATGCCTTTCAAATATATTTTCATGGTGTCATTTAAAAACAAACAAACAAAGAAATATAGTTTTATTCATTTAAAAGAATACTAAATAAATAAACTTCAATGAATGTGATAAAAATTTTACATTTTATAATATAATAGAAACTAATAATTTTATAATGTATTGGAAATTGTGAACATGTATGTATTAGAGTTATTTTTTATTTGGATAAAATTTGTTTTTAGGTAAATATAAATTTTTATTCATGTGATAAAAAATGAGTATTTTCGTCAAATAAAATGTTTAATAGTCTAACTTAATAGTCAACTAATGGTTGGGTGGATGAAAATAGAATCTCAAATATGTAAGGAAAGTTTATGTAGGATTCTTTTTAATTTCAAGGGAGATCTACATATGTTTTCGAGATAGAGAAGAGGTCTGTATAATTTAGGTAAAATAGAGAGGTAGTCAATGTATTTTACTCATTATTTAATTATTGTATATGTTACTTGATCTATCTAAATGTTGGGTTTTGGGCTTCCTTTCCTATGTGGAGAAAAATCCATGTTTGAATTGCCCAAATTTTATATATTTCCTATTTTATTAAAAGAAAAGAAAGGAAATGAAAGAAAAAATAGGAAAGAAGGAAAAAAAAAAGTAAGAAAATGAAAAAGAAAAGAAACGTTTCCCAATTCTTCTTTGTGAGAAAGAATATTCACTCGCAATTTTCTAATTTAAAGTTGTGTATCACTTATTTAAGTGGAGAGAGGGTATATTATTCAATAATGCTTTATGAAATAATGGAATAGAAGTTAAGACAATTATATATATAATTAAAACTCTTACCTTGCAAGTTGCTGTTTAAAAGATTCAGATTCTGGAGTTTGGTCAAATTTCCAATGTCACTAGGTATTTTTCCTTCGTTGAATCTGTTATTACCCAATTGTAACTCTACTAATTCTTTGCATTGATGCCAAATGGAGGGTATTTCGCCAGACAAATCATTTTGATTCACATAAAATAATTCAAGTTTTGGAAGACCAAAACACATATTTTTTGGGAGACTACCAGATAATTGATTTCTTCCAAGATCCATACTTTGTAGCGCTGAAATGTTAAATAATGAAGAAGGTAGAAAACCAGTGAGTTGATTGCCTCCAAGAGACAATATCTTCAGTTGTGAAAGATCACCAATTTCATTTGGGATGCCTCCTTCAAATATTAAGGGGGTGGGAAAGAATGTCAGTAACAATTTATTGTGTGTCACAAGTTATAGGTACATGAGATAAATTAATATTCTATAAAAACACACAAGACGACTTGCACATTTTTTAAGAAATAACACATATATTTGTTATTGTAAATTTCCTAATATGTACAATATTAATGAAAAGAAAAAAAAAACAAAATCTCATTTAAATTTTTTTAACTATATAAAAATATTAAAAGAAAAGAAAGGAATGATGATAAAAGAGAATAGTCTCATGCTGGGAAAGTCTCATGCTGGTAAAGAGTTCCGCACCCAAAATTATCTATTTTCTCTTTTTGAGATTTTTTAACTATGAATGCAATTAGACAAACTCTTTACAGTTCTTTAAAATCAATGAAAAAAATAAAAATAAAAATCTATTTTTAAAATTATTTTCCACTTGATAGATTAAAACAAAAACACACAATGTATAATTAGTTCAATCATATAATTAAAAGCCTTGCCTTGAAAATTGTTGTCGTCATGACATAGGAGTAAATAAATAAAAAAATAGTTTTCATGTTTTAAATCTCGCATGGTCCCATTAATTTGATAATCTTATCATTCTTTTATTTTGAGATTATAATAATCACAATCTATATGTAAGTACCATTTATGAATGAACAATATATGAATGAATGAAATGAAAAAACTAAAAGAAATGACAAAACAAAATCTCATTTTAGTTTTAAAGTGGTGGAGATAATTATATAAAAATATTATAGAAAATCATAGAATAGCATTGATTCATGAATTTTTGTTATTGTAAATTGCTAGCTACATTTAACCCCATTGCTAATATGTACAATATTAATTTTAAAAAAAAAATCTTATTTGAAATTATTTTTACTAAATTAAAATATGAAAAGAAAAGAAAAAAATGATGATAAAAAATAATAGTCTAATGCTTTTAAAGAGTTCGGCATCAAAATACAATTGATAATAACATCAACTAACTGGAAAAAAGCTGAATGGACTTTAAAAGAAAAATAAAATGGCTCATAATATTTCATAATATGTTTAGCATAAAATTATAATATAAAATTGATAGATAAAATTGTAAGAGCCAGTTAACTGATTTGTGGAGATTAAAGAAACTAAATAAATTATTTAATTATTGTATATGTTACTTGATCTATCTAAATGTTGGGTTTTGAGCTCCCTTTCCTATATGGAGAAAAGCCCATGTTTGAAATGCATAAATTTTATATATTTCCTATTTTATGAAAAGAAAAGAAAGGAAAGAAAAAATAGAAAATCTCTTTAAAAGATAGTTGAATTATTCAAATTATAAATTAGGTTGTTGCATTAAAACAAGATTTTAGAATTTGATAATTTGACTTTATTACCCCTCATTTAATTCTAACGAAAAATAATGCTATGTGTAATCGGCAGGAAGCTCTCCACCGACCCTCTATCAATTTCCCTCCACTAAATCAAAACCACAAAGTTTTCTCCTCCACTTGATGTAGTGACGCCATTTTACAGGGGAAAAAACGTTGAAGGCTTTTGGCACTATTTCTCCCACTCATTCATAACCCTCTTCAATGCGCAGTTACCCATTTTAACATTTGACTCACGCAAAAAAAAAAAAAAAAAAAACGGAGGTGGATCAATAGGTGCCTATATTGAGGAAGATTGATGGATCTGGTATAACTCTGGAAAACAATCTTGCTTTACCAGAATCTTTCAAAGATACAGATGAAGTTTGGTGTATCTGGATTGATCATGGCGGTGAGGTTTTGCTTTTCATCAATAGGTGCCTAATGATAAATTTGCTAATTCTTTGCACTAATGCCAAATGGAGGGTATTTCACCAGACAAATCATTTTCATCCGCATAAAATAATTCAAGTTTTGGAACCCAAAACAAACATTTTTTGGGAGATTACCAGATAATTGATTTATTCCAAGTTGAAAGTCTTGTAGCACTGAATTGTTAAATAATGAAGATGGTATAGAACCAGTGAGTTGATTTGCTCCAAGATACAATCTCTTCAGTTGTGAGAGATCACCAATTTCATTTGGGATGCCTCCTTCAAATATTAAAGGGGTGGGAAAGAAAATAATGTCAATAACAATTTGTTACGTGTCACAAGTTATTAGGTACATAAGATAAATTAATATTCTTTAGAAACACATAAGACTTGCAGATTTTTTAAGAAATGACACATATTTAATTCGGGTGTAACCATAGATTTAATTTTGATATGATTAAATCTAAGAGACAAAGTGAAATCCAATTGGCTCATCCTTTTCATCATTCCTATCAAAACACATGTTTCTTGGGAGACTCCTAGAAAAAATCTTTTTGTTGACTCTACAAACTTTTTTAAATAATAATGATTAAAAAATAATGAAATTAAAATATAATGTAGATTGTCCAAATCAAAATTAAACGTTCAGGATATGTTGACTGTAAAGTTTATTCAATATGAAAAAGGACAATACAAGTTTCTTATACCCATTATCTTAAGTCATCTAATCACATATGACCATGTATCATATTTTTATAATATTATCAATTAACTATAAATCCACATGAAAAAATTAGGACATATGTCCATGTGTAATTGGAGAACTTGACATAATGGATATAATGAAGTTGAGCTAAGGGTTTTTCCAATGAAAAACCCTTGCAAAAAAAATTTAATGACAAAATAATAAACATTAATTTTCAAAGACAAATGATAAGCCTTTAGATCCACTTAGACTAATTAATACTATAACAATAATATTTATCCGATGGTGTATAGTTTGTTTCAAATTTTTGATGATGAATTTTTTTTTTTTCCTTTTGAAAAAGAGTAGAAAAATTATGACAAAAATATAGAAGAAAATCCATAAAAATGCCAAAAATAAATAAATAAAAAATTGAGACAAACTCTTATTCCTCAAGAATAAGATCCCGCTAACCAAGTACACTAGTTTAGAATGAAGATAAATATAAATGTTGAAAATAATCTAAAACATACCTGACAAATCGTTGTAGGACAAATGCAAACACTCCAGCGAAGACAAGTTGGAAATGGTCCAGGGAATGATTCCTGAAAGTTTGTTACTGTGAAGTTGTAAAATCTTCAATCGCTGAAGCCTGCCCACCACTAACGGAATGGTCCCTTCAATAAAATTATCATTCCAATCTAAGATCTCCAACATTGACAAATTGAATAGAGATAGTGGAATAACACCATTAAGACTGTTATTTCGAAAACTCAAGTTCTCAAGCATAAATAAATCTCCTATCTCTGTTGGAACTTGTCCATGAAAGTCATTGTAGCTCAAGTTAAATAGTTTCAATCTACGCAATTGAACAAACTCTTTTGGTATTTGACCATAAAAATTGTTGTTATTGAGATCAAGTTCAACAAGGAAAGAGAGATTCCCTAGTTGTGGAGACATGGTGCCCTTGAGACCCATGCCGCCAAGATTCAAGGAATGGACCCTTCCATGATGAATATTGCATGTGACACCAGTCCAATTGCATGGAGAAGAAGAGACAGCCCAATTAGCTAAGAAATCATATGGATCTGAAGTGATAAAGGATTTAAGGGCAAGAAGTGCAGATTTATCAATATTGATGTTTGTATCAGTCCAAGCTAAGGAGGCCATGAAGCAATGAAGTAAGAGCAGGAAAACAAAGGAAGAAGGCTTTTCCATGAGGAGCATATAGACTTATCAGAATTTCAAGTCTTCTGCCTTGAGCAATTAACACACGTCGTTTTATACTTCTCTGGTTCCAAATCAAGTCAAGTCGTACTATTAAAATGCAGAGTTGCAAAAGGACATCTTTTGTGATAAGAGTGAAGAAATTGAAGTAATAATAATAATGATAAAAATAAAAATAAAAATAATAATAATAATAATGATAAGAGTTGCAAAAGGACTTATTATTATTATTATTATTATTATTATTATTATTATTAGTAGTAGTGTGTCGGGTGTATTATTAATGGTATAGTATGGTGGTGAATGAGACGAAGCTTCATCCCTTGATTTGATAGTTTTGTGGATATCAGAGTCAGGCTTGGATCGATCAGCTGGGTTGATGTGCCAACGAGGACTTTGGACTTTAATGGGGTGAATTGTGAAATCCCACATTGACTGGGGTGAGGAATGAAAGTCGTCTTATAAAATTCTGGATATCTCCCCATCTCGATGCATTTTAAAACTATGAGGGGTGGCGAACCCAAGTAAATAGTATTGAGAGCGAGCCCATGTTGCGCCAAGGTGCTGGGTTATTAACTAGATATTTATAGTTTTTTGGATATAGAAATTTTACCATCTACAAAATGCTTTGCTATAACTTACTTGTATTGAAATCAAACCACCATGCCTTAAATCTAAACAGATGAAAGAAATCCTTGTTTTGTGATGTCTCTCATTCTCATTACACGTGGTTAAAATTCTCTGGTTTTCAATTTCTTCAGCTATGACTTTAAGTTTGAGGACAATATTATCACTGTATCATTCTAACCATATCTATCACTTCTCAACTTGGGGGTTATGATCGTAAGGTTAACAACCATACATGGAGCAAACATGAATGGGATTGGAGAAATAGCTTTGCTTTTTTTTCTTGGGGAAAAAAAAAAGCTTTTATATTTACATAAATAATCATGAAGCATTGCTCCTCAAATGAAAAGTCTGAAATTAAATAAATATATTTTGAACGCCTCACTATTCATTGATTAAATTATGATAATCCAAAGAGAAAAATAAAAGAAAATGAGGCAACCAACAAACTAGTAGTTTAAGTGGTGAGCGACTTCACGCTTTAAGGAAGTGAATGAATCTCATAAAGCACATTTATTGAAAAAGTTGAAAACCCTTTGCACTCTAACTAAGTCTAGAAAGGAGAAACCCTTGATCCAATAAAAGAAAGAGTGACAAATACATTAAAAGAAAATAAAGTTATATATACGATAATAATTAAATTTAAAGTTTTAGAAATAATATTGTGAAATTATTGAGATAAGATATTCTATCATATAAATATAAGTTATATCCAATCAGATCTCTCCAGTTATTCCAAAACAAACTTTACTTTCTGCAAAGTATATAACTACATCTTATTATGATGTATAATTATTTTTCATTTTCTCGAGAAAAAATTGCTAAAATCATTTCTGAGGCTTAATACTTATTAATATATTTAGATGTTCTTTATTACAGATTTTGGTGTCATGATTTAAGACCCCAGACAATGAAATTTCAGATGCAGAAGATAAATTTCATCAGGCAGCAAAGTAATGCCCATAGATCGAAATACCTCTACCAGAACCCAGAGGCCCAGACAATGAAATTGAGAGAAATTGCAAGAAATAGTGGTAAACACATAGAAGAGGAGGAGGAGAAAGAGAATGCGTCAACTTAATAGGCTAGAGTCGCAATGCTAGAGAATACACCCAGAACACATCAGTGATGAAGGCAGGTGCGTGAAAGGGCGATGAACATTTTGTGTGGAGGGGGCGATGACAAATGAAGCTAGAAGAAGCAAAAAATTCCCTATTGAAGCTCCAAGCTCATGTCATAGCCACTGCTACAAAGGATTAATGGAATTTAGACAAGAACAGCCATGTAGCCATGAAAGGAGAAGCTGTCTTCTTCACCAATAAGTCAGCCATGGATAAACACTGATTAAATGACAAATGGATGATGAAGGGCGAGTTGGTGGTTGACAGTGGGGAAAAAATGGAGAAAAGCCACGGCTGAATTAAAACAGAGAGCTCCCCGTCAGTCTTGGAAAGGATGAAAGTGACAATGATGATGGTTGATGTGAGTTCGAAGTGGAGGATAAAGTTGGACGCCTGGCTGGTGAGCGAAGGAGAAATTCACCAGTGATTATGGCGAGAAGAAGACGAAGGTGAAGGTTCTGGAGGCTGCGGCTGTAGCTCTTTCTTGGGTTGAACAAAGCAACGGTGCAGTGTGTGAAGGAAGGAGGTCGCTGATGACAATGGAGGAAGGGATGTCACCGGCGACGGTGGAGGAAGATGTAGGTCGATGGTCAAGGTCTCAGGTTTAGTTTTCTGGCGGCTGCTCTGTCTGTGTAAACTCGTTGAAGTCCCTTTTCTGACCTAATTAATTGAACCAAAACGCTGCAGTTTCCACGGAACCATATTGGCATTTTTTTAAAGGGAAAATTTACCTTAGGGCCCAAATAACCAAAACATTGTTTAACAAAAACTCAAGAAAAAGTCACATGTTAAAAAAGGCCAATGGCTTTTTTAGGTATTATTTCATAAAACGTTAGTTATTAACGTGTACTGATATAATTGTTAACAGATACTGATTTAGTTGTTAACAAGTACTGATTTAGTTGTTAAGATATTGTTGTTAATGTATACTAATTTAGTTGTTAATATTCTACTGATATAGTTGTTAATGTTTATGAAATAATACCAGAAAATGCCCTAAGACCTTTTTTGACATATGACTTTTTTTTAGATCTTTTTTGACAATTTTTTACTAATGAGGGAGATTTTCTCTTTTTAAAATTCATAATACCAAACTTTTATTTCTAACTTTTGAGACCCAAACTGCCATTTTTGTATTTAATCAAAATTTTCAAGTACCTACAATTAAAAACAAGTAAACAAACATGAAATCATCTCAAAAATCAATGATTAAGAGTAATTACAATTATTTTGAAAATTTTATCATTTTTAGTTCTAATTTAATATATTTACTCTTAATATAAATTTATCACAAAAAAGGAATTTTAAACTCAATAACTATGACAAATTTCCCAACTAAATTATGAAAATATGTTATAAAATAGGGATTTGTCAATATGTTGTGTGTGTGTGTGTGTGTGTGTGTGTGTGTGTGTGTGTGTGTGTGTGTGTGTGTGTGTGTGTGTGTGTGTGTGTGTGTGTGTGTGTGTGTGTGTGTGTGTGTGTGTGTGTGTGTGTGTGTGTGTGTGTGTGTGTGTGTGTGTGTGTGTGTGTGTGTGTGTGTGTGTGTGTGTGTGTGTGTGTGTGTGTGTGATGGACTTTAGCTATAAAGAAGAAATGTGTATACAATAAATTTAAAACGAAGTAAAGCATATCATATTATCAACATGAAAAGAATTAAAGCAACTCTTTGTATAATTGATATGTACCTAAACGCAAAAGAGTTGCATAAAATTAATGACATATGATACATTCACTTCATAATCAATCTATAAATATTCACAAGGAAAAGAAGTTAAGAATATGCGTTTCTTATAACATTTTGGGGACGTTTGAAAAAAAAAAATACAATTGGCAGGATTTTTTCAAATATGATTTCTTGCCTTTGACCAAAAAGTATACCGTTTTGTCGGTATATTTCAAAAAAAAAAAAAATTATCAATGTGATAATCCATTTTTATGCTGGAGACCACTAGGAATTGCTTTCTGCAGTTTTAAAGGGAAAAAAAAAAAATTTGAAAATTATACTGAATGATAAGATCCTAACAAAATGAAGTGGTTGGTTTAGTTTGAGGATATGACTTAATACCCAGGTTAAATACGTAGTTTGTTGCTGATGCTATAACATTTTTCAGAAGTTTTATGCGTACTTACATATTATGATTAAAAAATGAAACAAAACTGTCAATCTTTTATTTTTACTCGAGGCAGTGTGTTTTTGTCATCTTTGATACCTTGTCTACTTGAGAAGATATTCTTGTTGCTAAAAAAAAAGAAAAGAACATACTAATAATATCTTTTGTCATGATAATATACCACAACATAAATCAGAACAGATTAACGTACAATTTCAATATTAGAACTAGAAACTGATATTAATTTCGATGTAGTTTCAATTTACAATTGTTGAGAAATTGAGTGTATCATCTATTTAATATAATATTGACGTCATTTTATTTAAATTAGGGAATTTTCAAAATGGAAATACATCCACAAAAATGAATGTATATGCATTCAGAAAATAGATAAGAATAATACTTGGACATAATGAATAATAAGATGCATGCCTCACAATCATTTTCTTAAAATTATATCCCTTTTGTCTAATCCTAAGTCCGGATGCAAAGTGGCGTTGTTGAAAAGTTCACATAATAATTAGGGAAAATTAAACTCAGGTTTCAAGGAAGGAAAAAAATTACAAAAAAGTCCCTTAAAATCATAAAATTACAAAAAAGTCTCAAGAAAATTTTTGTTGTAAATACATACATTTTCTGCTGTAAATGGTTTGAGACTTTTTTTATATTATTTGTACGGAATTTTTTAAATGTTGTTGTAAATACATACTTTTTCTGTTGTAAATGGTCAGGTGTTTAAATGTTGTTGTAAATATATACTTTTCTGTTGTAAATGGTTTGAGACTTTTTCATTCCGTACAAATAATATAAAAAAGTCCCAAACCATTTACAACAGAAAAATATATATTTACAACAACATTTAAACACCTGACCACAACAGAAAAATATGTATTTACAACAGAAAAAGTATGTATTTACAACAACATTTAAAAAATTCCGTACAAATAATATCAAAAAAGTCTCAAACCATTTACAACAGAAAATGTATGTATTTACAACAGGAAAAATATGTATTTACAACAAAAAATCCCTTGGGACTTCTGGGTAATTTTGTGATTTCAAGGACTTTTTTGTAATTTATTTCCTTCCTTGGGACCTGAATGTAATTTTCCCTAATAATTATACTATCTCCATTTTAAAAAGATTTGATCTCATTTTATTTTTCTGTTATACGCTTATTTAATACTACTAACAACAAAACAAAAGGCAAGTGTAAATGAAATAGGGGAAAAAGCTTGAATTTTTGCTTGGTCATGGTGGAAAGCGAGAATATATAACTTTATTTTATATGTTTAAATTTTTATATAATTACCAATTTTCAAAAAGAATCCTTAAGTGAACATTTAATTATAAATTAACCAAGAAAATATTTAATTATAAATTAACCAAGAAAAGATAAGATATCAAAGGTTGAAGTTTCAACCTTTATAAGGCGTGTTTCAAAATAAGTGACATTTTCATATTTCAAGAAGAAATTAAATGATGTTTTCTTTTATACTCATTAAACTTATTAGTGGTTAAATAATATTTATTTAAAGAGCGCTTGCGATGATACTCCAAAATTACGTAATGGTAATTTTGGAAATTTTTTTGGGTTTCCTTTGAATTCATACGCGTTGATTGAAAATAGAAAGACAAATAGACCCAGTCTCTGGTTAAACAACAACCTGGCCTTGCATGATAGGGAAATTGCCCCACCGTGACCAATGCGATGGAGACCACTGTGAGTAAAGTGGGCCCAGGGATTGGCCCGTTCTTAATTGGGACAGCCCAATCCAATTATTTTTAATCTAAACCATTGACCCCAACTCAGGAGACCCCGAAGTCATTGCACTAATCTTTATTATAAAGCATTAACTAACAATTTTTACAAACTAGTAAAAACAGTTAAAGTCAATAAAGTTGTCTTAAAATTGAAGTAATTTCCAATATTATCCCTACTAATTGCATTAGACTGTAATATCATATTAATTATTATTCTCATCCACTACCATTATTATTCCATACGTTTAGCGTATAACTGTTTAAGATTCTCCACTAAGAACTATGCTTTTTGCAAGCTGGGACTATCCATCCACCACCGCATCGGATATATATATTTTTTTTTAAAAATGTCTAGTTCATGACAGCTCATCACAGCTTAACGGCCCCACGATTAACGTGCTCCAGTGAGAACAACAATGTGTTTGTTTTAGATCAGTGAATTGGTCTTATAAAAACAATTCTTTTAATTATAATTTACAGTATATCACTATGATCTTATTCATAAGTTCATTTTGATTAAAAATATTGATCCTTATTATAATTCAGTTTTAGAATAATAAATATATTTTTTACTTTTTTGTCTCTTTTAATTGCAGTAAACAAAAAGAATTTATTGATATTGACTTAGAACCAATTATAGATAAAGGAAAAATTGAAAATTTAGCCCATAATTAATTAGTTAACTAATTCTCTAGTATATGAAAATTAGTTAATTTAGATTTATGAATAGAATCAGAGTGGTACTAGATAAGTAAGTGATATGAGACTTGTCTCAAATTACTTTAATAAAAATTTTTGGGTATCCAAAAGTGATCCTAAATAATGCAAATCAAATCACCAATTCAAACATGTAGAACCAAACGAACAAGACATGTTAGACTTTTAAAACCTTAAGTTGTCCTCGAAACAAGTTGGTGCAACGAAAGAGAAAGAAAATTGCGTTAGTGATGAGAAAAAGCTTTGATTCTAACTGTGATAGGTATGTTATCACATGCACCAAGGACCATATATTCATTATCATGGTATTGTATGGATCATAGAGAAACCCCATAAAGCACGTTAGTAATGAGAAGAATCTTTGTCCCTTTAGGAACTACATTTTCATCTTAATTAGTTGCATTATTTCTTTTATGGTCACTCTCTTAGGCCATACATAGCATTATTTCTGTAACATCCCCATTTTCAGAGCCAATTTTTTTTTTTTTCCAATCAGAGTAGAGCATTGGAGCGGAAGAGTAACTGATCCTTTACAAAACGTAACCATAGTGTAACATAGTATTGAGTACAATAATCCTAGTGTTTGAAAATAAATACAGGAAGCGGTAAAGATATCTTCGGCCGAAAGCCTACTCCTGCTGCTTGTCTCGATCTCCGATCCGTGGTCCTCCGGACCCTGAAGCTATAGCTGAGATTCAATTCACCGCATTGAATCTCAGGTAACGGTTAACCTTATGCTCAAATAAAACAGTATAGGGATGACAGATATTCATGACATAACAGCTATGATCAATATAATGACAGTACATAAGCGTAAAGCAGTATGTAAGCCCCATAAAGTGCCTGCACTATTCACCAGTGCCACGATGTACGGTCGTGTCCTCAGCGCTAGGAAAACTCTAACGGTATTACTACATCTATAACCCGTGTGAAGCTGTATGTGTAATCGGTAACCCTGAACAGAGTCTCTAACCGTGAATGTATCTCGGTGACTCCTAACAGAATCTCTATCCGTGAATGTACCTATCACATATATGTATATGAGCAGCACTAGATTAGTGTTACACACTACTACAAAAAAGCTATTTAACATCCTATTTTTCCCCCCTTCGGCGTCCTTTTTTGTAGGGACACCTATTTAGGGGGCGTAGAAAGTACAAGGCTTTCGGCGTCCTAGAACTGAATAGGACGTCATATTTCAAAGCTTAAGGCGTCTAAGACCTTTTAGGACGCCAAATTGTTTTTTTTTAAAAAGCCCCAATCCAGATCGATCTCCACCACAAACAACTTACCTTGACCTTCACTGCTATCCTTCCCTTCGATTTGGATCACAAAATGGTGAATATTGCATAAAACAAAAAAAGAGAGAGAGCATTCACATTCCAGATCACACGTCCAAATAAATATAAACACACATTGGAGAAGGAAGAAACACATATTCCAGATCTACATTCCAGATCCACAAATTTCAAATATATATAAACAATCCAAAAATCAAAATCATCCTAAAACAAAGAAATAAAAAAGTTTCAGAGGAGAAGGAAGAGCTGTACTGTACAGATCGAACTTGGGATGGCGATTGATCTAATGAGCTAAAGACGAAGGTGAGCGAGTGACGGTGATGAGCGAGCGACGACGGTGAGCGAGTGACAGTGACGAGCGAGCGACGGTGAGCCAACGAGGGATGGACGGCGGTGAGGGACGGTGGGCAAGGGAGGGACGGTGAGGAAGGTGAGAGAGATGTGAAGAAAGCTAAGAGAGGAGAGGGTCCGCGAATTCAAAGGTGTAGATCGAAGATAAAGAAGAAAGAAGAAAAAAGAAAGAGGAAAGAAAGAGGAAAGAGGAAAGAAGAAAAAAGAAAGAGAAAAGAGGAAAAAAGAGAAAAGAAAGAAGAAAGGACGTGGTGCAAGGACATGGTGCAGGCAGGCATTTAATTCAAAGGTGGTAGGTGGAATTTTGAATGTGTTTTGACGTCTAATATTTAAACTTAGACGCTAAAGTGTTCACTTTTGGCGTCTAATTATACAACTTAGACGTCTAAAGTGTTGCCTTTGGCGCCAGGACTTCATATTTTTGGCGCTAAGGTTCATTTTTAGCGTCTAAATATTGAACTTAGACGTCAAAAGTATTACTTTTGGCGTCTAATTATAAGACTTAGACGTCAAAAGTCAATTTTTTTACATATAATTACAAAAATGCCACCGCCTTTTTTTTTTACTTCCGTTTTATAGAATAGGACGCGAATTAGGGACGCAAAAGTCATATTTTGTAGTAGTGACAGTACGCGAACGTACCTTCGTTGACGGCGTTAGTACTTCTGGCGGAAAACGTACTTTTTACGGAAAAACATGAAATGTCCAACGGCGGCACGTCGGGCAGTGTAACGGCAGCAGATCAGAGTTTCTGATATCCTATAAGAGTAATATCACTTCCATTAGTGATTTGGCATTATAACTGGTATTTTAGGTAAAAATTACCATTTTGCCCCTATACCCTTAATTGGCGGAATTTCGCCAGCACTTCGTTACTTTGGCTCCGATTTTCCAAAATTTTGCCAGAACTTCGACCCAATGATAATTTTAGAAATTCTAGACTAAAATAGCCCTATCATATGATATCTAATCATACTTGAAAAATTAAAGGCTACTCTAACATTACTACTCTAACTATTGAAAGAACTACGAAAGCTTAAAGCTCGGTACCGAAAAACTTACCCAGAGCTTCGCTACAGAATTTCCCAGAGCTCCTCTCTCTTCTTTCTCTCTCTAGACTCGGTTCTTGCTTCTCAAAATGGTGTGAAAATGAAGAGAAGGGGGGGTATTTATAGAAAAGGTGGTAGGATTTCGGCCGTCGGATCAACTTTGTGAGAAGCGATCTGAACCGTCCATCTTAACTTTGGAAACAAGTTTTTCCTTCTTCCTCTTCCCTTCATGGCCGACTTCGCATGCCCCAAAAGTCAAGGGATTGGCCAATACAATGGTGCCAAGTGTCCCTTCCAAAAGCTTAGCCAGATGAATTTCTCCGATCGGTGTCTGATTCGCGTAATTTCGGAGAAATCTCAAAATTCTGGATTCATAACTTTGAAGATCTTCTCTTCCTTACTAGAAATTTCTATTCTAATATAAATTTTGATTTCATACAGGGTTCCAACGGTCTGCTGAAGTTTTACGTAAAACGTGTCGGTTTCGGAACGAAATTCGAAGCTACCGCCATGGACAAGAATGCATTGATTCCAAATATGTCCAGAAAACTCTCAACTCTTCCCAGATGTCGCAACATGACATTTAGATCCTTAACTTTCAACTTGACTATCCGGCTTTTCTCGAATTTCCTATTTCGTCTTATTAGGAAAAAGCTTTCTAAACTTCAAATTAACTTAGGAAAAGTCTAATGGAAGATAAAAATCCACCGATCAATATTTTACCTTGACTTTGGAAAACCTATTCCTGGTACTCTAGATAGGATCCGTTTCCTATTTATTCCATTACTATTCACTATATTTAATTATATAATATTATAACTTTATCAAAATATCATGATATTTTAAATTTGATCTTATCTTCATTTTCTTTTTCTTTTTCTTGGGCAAATTTCGGCTCGCCCTAATTATTATTTAATAAATATTTATTTTTTATTTAATTAATTATTTAATGATTTATTTATTTTAATTTTCCCAAAAATTCCACAAAATTACCTAATTGGTCCATTCTTGTATTTAGGCTTAAAAATACCTAAACTCATCCATTTTCCTCAAAAATTTCCAATTAATTAGCAAATATATTTTTACTAATTTTAAGCCAAAAACCACTAATTTTAGGTTTTTTATATAATTATTCTTGAATTTCCTTTGCTTATGCTTAAGTAATTAGCCAATAATTACCTAATTACTTTATTATCACTAGTTGATAATTTTCTTAATTAGAATGTCTCATTTCCTCTTAACTTTTGTATTGACATTTCTGTTTCCATGTCTTCTGCATTCTTTTAGAATTTACAAGGGTATTTTAGTCATTTCAATACTTTTTGAGCATTCTTATTCAATTTCTCCAAGTTTGTAATTTATTAAATTACCAAAATTAGAGATAATATACTCTCTTAATTCAATTGGTCATTTTACTGGCTTTTAGGATTTTTCATAATTTTATAAGTTATTTATGTCCCTTAGGGGCATTTTCGTCATTTTGGCACTTTGGCCCTTAAATTCTCTAATTTCCTACCGAATGCAACTTAGAAAAATAGACTATATCTACACAAGTCTTGTGACTATAATTTCACTTATCAGAAATAACTCATTTATTTATCAAAATATAACATTTCAGATAAATAAATATGCGGGTATTACAATTTCATTCAAAGTTTGTAAGTCCACTCACAAGTCAAGCACGTCATGTACCGATAAGCAAATTAATTTAAGTCTGAAGACTTTTGATAGATATTTTTTCACTTTAATTGCCGTGAAGCAAGGAGTAGTTGGACTTGCTGCATTTGAGAAGAAAAATCTGGCTGAAGAAGAGTTTTCAGTGAAGAATAATTAAATACTCCTCATATCCTATTTACAGGACATTTTTTATCTACTTCACTGAAACCAAGAAAAATATTAAACTTTATTAACTTTACCTATAAATTTAATAACTTTTCAACTTTATCCCTATTTAATATAGATTATAATAACCCTACAAGTACAAAGTCTACACAATAATAAATAAAAGGTAAAGTTGTATCTTCATAGGAAAAATGTAACGATGTGACTTATAAATAAGACTAGAAAAGATATTTCAAGTTGTACAAAGTCTACACATTCATTTTAATGATATGTGAGGAGTTGGAAGATTATCTCTCAACGTCTATTTAATAAAATGTTGACTTCAATTTATTTAAGATAGGGAATTTTCAAAATGGAAATACATCCACAAAAATGAATGTATATGCATTCAGAAAATAGATTAAAAAAATAGTTGTAAATAATGAATTATAAGATGCATACCTTAATCATTTTCTTAAAATTACATCCTTTTTGTCTAATCATAAGTCCAGATGCAAAGTGGCATTGATGAAAATTTCATATGAAGATAGAGAGAGTATCTTCTTCAGTCTTATTTATAAACCACGTCGTTACATTTTTCATATGAAGATACACTTTACCTTTCATTTATTAATGTGTAGACTTTGTTCTTGTAGGGTTACAATAATATATACTCCCTCCGGTCCTAATTATAGGAGCAAAGTTTTGTAATACCCGCATATTTATTTATCTGAAATATTACATTTTGATAAATAAATTGGCTATTTCTGATAGATGAAATTATGATTTCAAGACTTGTGTTAATATAGTCTATTTTTCTAAGTTGAATTCTGTAGGAAATTAGAGAATTTAAGTGCCAAAGTGCCAAATGACGAAAATACCCTTGTAGGACATAAATAACTTAGGAAAATTGTGAAAAATCCTAAAATGCAGTAAAACAATTATTAAAATTGAGAGAGTATATTGCCTCTAATTTTGGTAATTTAATAAATTATAAACTTGAAAAAATTAGAAAGGGAAAATCAAAAAGTATTGAAATGACCAAAATGCCCCTGTAAATTCTAATATAATGCATAAGTCATGAAATGCTAATGTCGATACAAGAATAATGAGGTAATGAGTTAGTCTAAATAAGAAAATTATCAACTATGGTTAAGAAATTAATTAGGTAATTATTGGCTGATTACTTAAGCCTAAGCAAAGGGAAATTCAAAGGTATTTGTGTAAAACCCTATAATTAGTGAATTATGGCTAAAAATTAGCAAAAATATATTTTCTAATTAATTGGAAAATATTGAGAAAAATAAATGAGATTAAGTAATTTTGAACCTAAATACAAGAATGGACCAATAGGAAAAAGTTATGAAAAATTATGTAAAAATGATTAAAATAATAATTAAATAATTAATTAAAAATAAAATAAAAAATATATATAATAATTATGTGAGGGCCGACATCTTTGAGAAAAAAAAATAAAAAAAATAAAAAAGGAAAAAGGATGGAGTGTAAAATATAAACTCTAATTAAATAATAATTAAAGTAAAATAGTAAAGAGTAAATAATTACATATAGGAATCGGATCCTATCTAGAGAACCAGGAACATGATTTCTAAAGTCAGGGTATAATATTGATAAGTGGATTTTTATCTCGAATTGAGCTGTACCTGGAGTCGTTTCCGAGATCGGTAGAAGAAGTTAGTAATAAGACGAAATAGGGAAAATCTGAGAAATAGGTAGATAGTCATAAAATTAGGATTTGAACAAAATAAATTATAACTCAACATCTGGGGATGAGTTTAAAATTATCTGGACATATTTGGAATCAGTGAATTTTTGTCCAGAAGTTGATGATTCCGAAAGTGATTTTAGTAGCCGTGCACGTATTTCGAGAAACTTCGACTGGACCGTTGAAACCCTGAATGGAATCAAAATTTAAGTTTACTTAGATACTTTTGATGAGAAAGAGAAGATCTTCAAAGTTGTGAATCTAGAATTTTGAGATTTTCCGAGATTACGCGAATCGGGTACCGATCGGGGAACTTTATCGGTCTAAAGCTTCTAGAATATGCAAGTTGTCACAAGTTGGTGACTCATGGAGGGAGCTGGCCGAAAATGGTGTGTTCCATGGCTGCAAATCATCCACCAAAAACCCTAATTTTCCATGGCTAATAAGGAAGGAAAAATTACCTAAGTTGGAAGGGAAAAATTACAAGGTTGGCACTATTTTTGCCTATAAATAGGCATGATCTCTCTTCACATTTCACACTCAAAAACCAAGGGCAAGCCGAAAATAGAGAGAGGGAAGAGAGAAGGAGGAGTCCGGGGAAATTTGCAGCGAAGCTCTGGGTAAGTTTTTCGGTACTTAGCCTTAAGCTTTCATAGTTCTTTCGATAGTTAGAGTAGTAATGTTAGATTAGTTTTTAATCTTCCAAGTATGATTAGATATCATATGTTAGAGGTATTTTAACTAGGAATTTTGAAAATCATGGTTGGGTCGAAGTTCTGGCAAAATTTTGGAAGAAATTAGTCAAAGTAACGAAGTGCTGGCGAAATTCCGCCAATTAGGGGGATAAGGGCAAAATGGTAATTTTTACCTTAAATGCCTGTCGTAATGTCAAATATTGATAAACATGATATTATCCCTATAGGATATCCAAGATCAAGTACTGTCGTTGTGCCGCCGACATTCCGCTGTCAACCGCCGTTTTCGTCAAAAGTACGATTTTAGTCAAAACGTGTTGTTTCGCCGAAACACCTACGTTCGTCAACGAGGTACGGACGCGTACTGTAGCACTAATCTTGTGCGGCTCATATACATATATGTCATAGATACGTTCATATACCGGGGCTCTGTTTAGGGTCGTCGTTATACATACAGCTTTATACGGGTTATAGTCATAGTAATACCGTTTTGAGTTTTCCTAGCACTGAGGACACGTGATCGTGGCACTGGATTTTGTGCAGGCTATTATTGTGTAGGACTTTACATACTGCTCTGTGCTTATGTTCTGTCTGTGTCACAATCGTTGCAATCATGCATCTGCTATATGCTTATGTGATGTTATGCTGCTGTCATGTTATGAATATCTGTTATCTGTATACTGTTGTATTTGAGCATGAGGTTAACCGTTACCTGAGATCCAATGCGGTAAATTGGATCTCAGCTATAGCTTCAGGGTCTGGAGGACCACGGATCGGTGATAGGGGCAAGCAGCAGGAGTAGGCTTCCGGCTGGAGTTATCTTATCGCTTTCTGTACTTACCTTTAAACAGTAGTTTACTTTTGAACAGTAGGATCACTGTAATGTCAATACTATGTTACACTATGGTTAATGTTTTGTTATGATCAGTTACTCTTTCGCTCCATTGCTCTACTCTGATTGAAAAAAAAAAATTCCGCTTTAAAAATTGGGATGTTACATATATATATATGTGTGTGTGTGTGTGTGTGTGTGCGCGCGCATATATATGTATATCTGTGTTTATGTGTGTCAATATATATGTGTGTATGTTCTGTGAACACACACACACACACACAGATATATATATATATATATATATATATATATATATATATATATATATATATATATATATATATATTTGTGTGTGTGTAGATATATGGGTGTGTGTGTCTGTGTGTGTGTGTGTGTATATATGTAGATAGATCTATATGTATATACACATATATATACACACATATATGTTTATATAACAAGACCATTATTTAAATTAGAAAGCATGTGGAAAGGAAATTAGATCTATATGTATACACATGGCTATATAAAAAGCAACTAATATACATATATATTAAACTAATATGTCATGGAAGTCTAACATAAGGCAAATCAGAAACACTTATAATTAGGGCAACTTGTGTCATTTTAAATTTATATAAGGATATTTTAGGAAAATGAGTAAAATTAACTAATTTAACTCCTCTCCTTAATTCCCCCAAAATCGGTTAAATTGCTCCTATAATTAGGACCGGAGGGAGTATTAAATAGAAATAAAGTTAGAAAGTTGTTAAATTTATATGTAAAGTTAATGAAGTTTAAAGTTTTTCTTAGTTTCGGTGAAATAGATTAGAAATGTCCTATAAATAGGATTTGAGGAGTATTTAATTATTGTCTGCTAAAAACTCGTCTTCACCTAGATTTTTCTTCTCAAATGCGATAAGTCCAACTACGTACTACTTGTTTCACGGCAGCTAGCGTGAAAAATATCTATCAAAAGTCTTCAGACTTTAATTGATTGGCTTATCTGTACATGACGTGCTTGACTTGTGAGTGGACCTACAGACTTGGAATGAAATAATGCTATGAAGATGAATGTGAAGGGTAACGACAACATATATATTCATGCAAGTTTCTTCCCTCAATTAATGTTGTTTTGGAAGTAGTCTCTCTATGTATGGCCCACGAGAGTAACCATAAATGAAATAATGCAACGAAGATGAAAATGTAGTTCCTAAAGGGACAAAGTTTCTTCTCATTACTAACGTGCTTTGTGGGGTTACTCTATGATTCATAAAATACGATGATAATGAATATGTGGTCCTTGGTGCATGTGATAAAATATCAATAATTGTTCGAATCAAAGCTTTCTCTCATCACTAACGTAATTTTCTTTCTCTTTCATTGCATCAACTTGTTTAGAGGACAACTTAATGTTTTAAAAGTCTAACATGTCATGTGCCTATATGGCAAGTGCTCTTTAAATAAATATTGTTTAACCACTAATAAGTTTAATGAGTAAAGAAGAAAAACAAATCATTTAATTTCTTCTTGAAATATGAAAATGACACTTATTCTAAAACACGCCTTACTAAGGTTGAAACTTCAACCATTGATATCTTATCTTTTCTTGGTTAATCGATAATTAAATGTCCACTTAAGGATAGTTTTTGAAAATTGGTAATTATATAAATATATAATCATATAAAATAAAGTTATATATTCTAGCTTTTCACCATGACTGAGTAAAAATTAAAACTTTTTTTGTGGCCGATGATGGTCGCTTTAGAATTTTTGACAATAGGTTCTTTCCCCTTTTTTGTGTGTGTATAGTTCTTAACAGTTGTATCAAATAATTGAACTCATAATAATAAACCTATCGGTATGAAGATTACTACATTGTCTCCGGCCACCAGTGCAGCCCAATCCATTTTCAAGGGTTTTCCTATTTTAGATGGGCTTATGATATAGAGGGATCCTATTATTCGAGCCTCCAAAATGCTCATGCACACATGTTAATTTTTTGACCTAATATATGCATTATTAATTAAAGGAAAAACTAATCTTTTAGTCTTTCAACTTTTGATTAAAATGTAACTTAGTCCTTTAACTATGACTCGACACAACTCAGTTCCTGAACTTTTGATTCGCTTATGGTCCTTATTTTTATATCAAATTTAAATTCAATAACAACGAAAAGAAGGGCTAGATGACCAAGAATTTGAAAAGGGGGTGTTGGTCGCAAAAAGGGCTGAGTACATATGAAAGTAGTCAACAATCTACTCAACGCCCCTTTCCAAATTCTTAGTCATCCTGTCCTTTTTTTTTTCCCTTACAATTAAGGGGATGAGAATTTTTTTAATTTAAAATGCCATGTGGACCTACTCAGGAGAAGCCACATATCACATCCGTAGAAGACCACCTTATTGTAGTATGCCACTTGTCCCCTCCTCTTGCTGCCACGCGCCTCCTACTCATACCCGCACACACCTTAGTTGAGCCAAAGAGAACCTACAATATATATGGTATGACCCTTGCAAAAGTGGGTCATGTACTATCCTCTGGTTCGAGCCTCCAAAATTCTTTTAGTATTTTAAAATAACGAATGAATAAAAGGAGGGTATTGAAAAAAATAAGAAGCAACTTTATGTTACTTTTTTTAGCATGCACACACACACATGTTAATTTCTTAACCTAATATATGCATTATTAATTTAAGGCAAACTTAAGCTTTTCGTCTTTCAACTTTTGACTCAATTGTAACTTAATCCTTTAACTATGATTTTTCACAACTCAATCCCTAAATTTTTGACTCGTTTATGATCTTAGTCCCTTATCTTTTTATTTTTTATATTATTACCTGTTTCATAATAAATCTTACAAAAAATTCTTTTACATGCATGTTTCATAATAAGTGTTATTCTCATATTTCAAGAACATAATAAATTAATTTAAATTTGACTACTTGTCCTTTAATTTTACTCTGTGACATTCGGCTTTCACAAATAAAGAATAAATATGTCATTAAAGTTTATCCAAGGGCCAATTAAAATAGTTGACTCGCCAAGGTAATATTGGATATCCAGCGTCCTAACATCCCATGTTTGAAATGCGGAAATTTTTTTTTTTTCAAACAAACAATCAGAGTGGAGCAATAGAGCGAAAGAGCATTTGGATTCTTAGCCAATACATCAACCATTGTGTAACATTGTATAGATTACAGTAGTCCTAATGTTTAGAAAGGAACAACAGATAGAAACAGAAAGCGTAAAGAAATGCGTAAAGTGATAAAGATAACTTCACATGCATGCCTACTCCGGTACTTGCCTCGATCCACGATCCGTGGTCCTCCCGACTGAAGCTACAAATGAGATTCAATTCAACGTATTGAATCTCAGGTAACGGTTAACCTCATACCCAAACAATACAGTATACAGACAACAGATATTTCTAGAGCTAATACAACAGTATATCATAAGCATACTAGAGATGCATGATCATTATGCCGACAAAACATAAGCACAAAGCAATATGTAAAGCCCCATAAGGTAAATAACAACAACAGCTCGCACTATTCACCGGTGCCACGATAATTAGTCGTGTCCTCAGCGCTAGGAAAACAAAACGGTGTTATCAAAACTATAACCCGTATAAATGTCTGTATAACGGTCTACGAACATATCATTGACATATATGCATTTAAGAAGCACAAGATTAGTGTTACAGTACGCGTCCGTACCTTCGTTGGCAACGTTAGGTACTACCCGGCGAAAACGTACTTTCTACTGAGAAACGTGGCGGCACGTCGGGCAGCGTAACGGCAGCAGAATCAACGTTTCAGATATCCTATGAGAATAATGTCACTTCCATTAGTAATTTGACATTATACCTGGCATTTTAGGTAAAAATTACCATTTTGCCCCTATACCCCTACTTGGCGGAATTTCGCCACGCTTCCGCTACATAGGCTATTTTCTTCCCAAAATTTCGCGTAACTTCGACGCATTTATGATTTTCGAAAATAAAGACTAAAATAGCCCTCCCATATGATACCCAATCATACTCAAAATTTAAAGGCTATTACTACCCCTAACCTTTAAAAGAGCTATAAAAACTACAACTTTTCAATGACTCGATCCCTACTATGTTTACACCTCTCGCATATTTTTCAACGCAAACAAGGCTCTAAAACATTTGTAGGAATCTTGTCACCTACTTTCTAAATCTAACTAACAATTCTACTAACTACTAAACTAAAAACTAAAGACTAAAGCCCGAAAGACTTACCCGTTGAAGACTTCGGCAGAGCTTCCGCCCGTAACTTCTCTCTCTTCTTTCTCTCCCTAGGATTTTCGGCCAAGGAGCTCAAAAGAAGAGTGATGTGCAGAATTTTGAAGGAGAGGCATGGGTATTTATAGAAATTTTAAGGGACAAGGTTGGAAAATTAGGGTTGTTTGCAAAATTCATGTCCAATTAACCCATTAATGGACTTTTTGCCCTTGCTTTCACACACACACACTCTTGGCCGACCTCCTATGCTGATGTGGCAGCCCCCATTGGTCCAAAATGGTGACTAGGCTTGCTTTATGCCCTAGCCCAACCGTTTTCCCGATCGGCACCCGATTCGCGTGATTTCGGAGAAATCTCAAAATTCTGGATTTACAACTTTGAAAACATGTTCTCACTTAGTAGAAATGTCCAAGTTAACCTAAATTTTGATTCCATATAGGTCTCCAACAGTCCAGCTTGAAGTTTTCTCGAAAACGTGTCCGAACGCGTCCGGTGTCGGAATTCGCTGAGATATCAATCTCTTCGAAATAATTCACTGATTCCAAATATGTCAAAATAAATTCAAACCCATTCCTAAATGTTGAGTTAGAATTTATTTTCCTCTTTTCCAAAAATATGCCTATATGCATTTTTCCCTATTTTGTTTTATTAGGAAAATGCACAAACGACTTCTAATTAACTTCCGTAAGAGTTTAACGGAAGACAAAATTCCACCGATCAATAATTTTACCTTGACTTTGGAATCCTATTCCTAGATCTCTAGATAGGATCCGTTTCCTAATTTAAAATTACTATTCATGATTTTTGCTTTAATTAAATTATATTATTAAAATATGTTGCAAGTGGCCAACTTGTTTCCTATGCTATTTTTATTTTATTTTTCTTTTTTTTGCCTTGAATTTCGGTTGGCCTCTTTAAATAAATAATAAATATTTATTTTTTATTTAATTAATTATTTAATGATTTATTTATTTATTTTTTCCAAAATTTCCAACAAAAATCCCTAATTGGTCCATTCTTGTACTTAGGTCTAAAAATACCTAAACTCAATGATTTTTCATAAAATTTCCCATTAATTAGTAAATACATTTGCACTAATATTTCACTAATTTCCACTAATTTTTGAGCTTCACATAATTATTACTGAATTTCCTTTGCTTATGCTTAAGTAATTAGCCCAATATTACTTAATTACTTCATTATCACTTCTTGATAATTTTCTTAATTACCATGCCTTATTACCTTCATACTTTGGTATTAACATTAGTATTCTCATGCCTCTTGCATTTTTAGAAATTACAAGGGTATTTTGGTCTTTTTATTACTTTTTGAGTATTCTTGCTTATTTCCTCCAAGTTCATAATTTATAAAATTATCATAATTAGGATAATATACTCTCCTAATTCACTTGGTCATTTTACTACCTTTTGGTATTTTTTCCATAATTTCCTAAGTTAATTACCCTTTGCGGGGCATTTTGGTCATTTTGGCTCTTTGGCCCTTAAATTCCCTAATTTCTTGTAGAAATTCTACCTAGAAAATATGCTATAATTATACAAGACTGGAGATTGAATTTTCACTTATCGAATTATCCAACTTTTATTTATAATATGCCGATAAATATCCGGTATTACATTTCTCCCCTTACACAAAATTTCGCCTCGAAATTTAATCTATACTAACTAAACTTTGGGCCATGAACTCTGGGTACTTCTCCTTCATGTCACTCTCGGTTTCCCATGTTGCCTCTTCGGGTGTTAAACCCTTCCAGACCACCTTCACTATCAGAATAGTCTTATTTCTGAGCCGTTTCTCCTTATGATCAATGATCTGCTCCGGCTCGACTATGAAGGTATTATCATGCCGTACTTCAACATCCTCGTACTCGATGACATGATCATGGTCAGGTTGGTATTTCTTCAATTGTGACACGTGAAAACGTCGTGGAGATTACTCAGTTCGGGGTAAGGCTAACCGATAAGCTACTTCTCGCGCTTAGCCAAAATTTCGAATGGTCCAACATACCGTGGACCGAGTTTCTTCCTCTTGAGCGTCCCGCCGACACCGCACGGAGATAACTTTAGAAATACATGGTCGCCGACATAAAACGTTAGAGGTCTCCTCCTTTTGTCGCATAGCTCTTCTCGTCTACTATGTGCCGCTAGAGTCTCTTCTTGATCGGTGCGATCCGCTCGCAGGTTTGCTCAAGCATATCCGCCCAAGTAATTGCTTTTCGACGAATCTGTCCAAAGACAATGGTGATTGACACTTCCGCCCATACAATGCCTCGAACGGGCCATTTGTATACTAGCATGATAACCGTTGTTATATGCAAACTCAGCTAGCGAAAGATGTTGATCCCAACTTCCTTTGAAATCCTGTGGCACATGCTCGCAAAGATATCCTCCAAGCGCCTCGTATGGTTCTCTCTCGATTGACCGTCGGTTTGTGGGTGATAAGCCGAACCGAACCTTAGCTTAGTCCCCATACCGAAACGGGATTTGAATCGTGTGTCACGATCAGAGACAATGCTCTTAGGAACACCATGTAATCTCACTATCTCTTTGATATAAATCTCTGCCAATCGCTCCGGAGAATAGTGGATACTGATGGGAATAAAGTGTGCTGACTTGGTTAATCTGTCAACAACTACCCAAATTGTATCATGATTTCTGATTTTGGGCAGACCTACCACAAAATCCATGGTTATGTTCTCCCATTTCCATTCCGGCAACTCTAGTCCTTGCAAAAGACCAGGGGGTCGACGGTGTTCAATCTTTACTTTCTGACATGTCAAGCACTTGGCCACGTATTCTCGCTACGTCTTTCTTCATTCCGGCCACCAAAGTTCGGATTTCATACTGTACATCTTGACCATGCCCGGATGTAGAGTATATTTACTCTTATGAGCCTCATCCATTATCTTCCGCCTTAATTCATCAACCGGCGGTATGTAGACTCGCTGTTTATACCTGACCAAACCACTAAGTGATAGGTCATAGTCTTGGGTCTCACCTGGAGAAATCTTCTCACGTATCTCTTTTGCCCAATCATCTTGCTTCGAGCTTTTTCCACTTCATCTCTCGATCATACTCCCTTGACTCGCAAGAAGAGTAGCAAGGTAGGCATCAGCAGGTGCATGCAGACCCATGCAAATTTGGTTGGATAGATTCAGATCTCGAAATCTTCCAATAGCCGCTCTTGTATCATCATGTATGATACCCGCACCGTCTTTCTACTAAGAGCATCAAGAACAACGTTTGCTTTACCCTGATGATACTTGATCTCCGTGGTGTAATCTTTAATGAGTTCCATCCAACGACGTTGTCTCATGTTGAGTTCTCGTTGATCGAACAAGTATTTTAGACTTTTGTGGTCACAATACACTTCTACGGTTACACCGCATGTAATGCCTCCATATCTTCAAAGCGAACACGATAGCCGCCACTCTAGATCGTGTGTAGGATAGTTTAACTCGTGAGGTTTCAGGTGACGAGAGGCATAGGCCACCACCCCGCCCGCCGCATTAGGACACATCCCAATCCTTGCCCACCGGCATCACTGTAGACAACATAGGTCTCATCTCGGATCGGGATAATCAATACCGGTGCCGTAGTCAACCTCTCCTCGTACTCAAAGCTCTCCTCACAATCATCTCCCCATATAAAGGGTTGATTCTTCCTCGTAAGCTTTGTCAATGGTAGGGCAAGACGCGAGAAATCCCGTATAAATCTGCGGTAGTATCCCGCCGTACCAAGAAAACTACGGATCTCCGTCACGCTCTCGGCCGTTTCCACCCGTAATCGCTTCCACTTTGCTAGGATCAACCGCAACTCCGCCGCTAGATATAACATGGCCCAGAAATTTCACTTCCTAGCAGCCAAAATTCGCATTTGCTCGCCTTAGCATATAGTTGCTTTTCCCTGAGTATGCTCAACACCTTTCGCAGATGTTCTTCGTGCTCTTCTTTGCTCTTAGAATATATCAAAATGTCATCAATGAACACCACCACAAATTGGTCTAAGTGTTGTCGGAAGATACGGTTCATGTAATCCATGAATACCGCAGTGCATTTGTTAATCCGAAGGGCATCACAAGGAATTCATAATGCCCATATCTCGGTTCTCAAAGCCGTCTTGGGAACATCGCCATCCTTAACTCGCAACCGATGGTATCCCGAACGCAAATCAATCTTTGAAAAGATCGTGGAACTGCATAACCGATCCAAAAGATCATCAATCCGGGAAGTGGGTACTTGTTTTTAACAAATACCTTGTTGAGTTCGCGTAGTCGATGCGTAGTCGGAAACTTCCATCTTTCTTCTTTACAAAAGCACCGGGGCTCCCCACGGTGAAACGCTAGGTCGAATGAACCCCTTCTTCAAAAGCTCTTCCAACCGCTTCTTCAACTCCCGCATCTCGTTAGGAGCCATACGATACGGCGCTTTGATATTGATCCGTGCTGCATCAAGTCAATGTTGAACTCCACTTCTGATAGGAGGTAACTCGTAAGATCCTCCGAAATACATCAGAAAATCATTCACCACAGAATGTCCTCAAGTGAAAGGTCACTTCACTTTGACTCGAAAAGAATACCATGAAAGCATGACATCCTTGCTTCACGCACCGATCGGCTTCGTAGCGGAGAGAAAGTTCAGCTCACTTCAACCTTGTCTCCGGCAAATGATATCTCCTTTTGCCACAATCGATCATCGCACCGTTGGCCGTTAACCAATTCGGATCGAATATGACGTCGATGCCGTGAAGAGGTAGACGGATAAGATCCACTTTAGAAACTCGTCCATCCACGATAGCAGCACAATTCATACATGCATCGGTTAAAGACTTTACACCCAACGGTGTAGATACAACAAGATCAAATGGCAATCTACTGTGCATGTAATCCTAAACGACTTGCACAATCATAGGAAATAAACGAGTGACTAGCACCCGAGTCATACAATGCTTCAAGTAGATTTCCATTGAGATAGATGGTACCTTGAACCATCTCTCGGGGACTTCTTGGCCTCTCGTGTTTGTCAATGCAAAGATTCGGCCCGTGTTCCGAGGTCTCGCCTCTGCAGCCTTCTCTGGCAATCCCGCTAATGTGTCCAGCTTCGACACTTGAAACAGACTTGTTTCCCATCGCAGCTTGGCTCGGATGGTACTTCTTGCATTTAGGACACGTCTGGGATCCCGGTTGTCCGGGGTAATTTTGTTGCCCGGTTGGTAGGGTCTCTTGTTTCCACCCCGGTTGTTGTTCCAAGGTGCCTTCCTCTTCGTGAGGAACCTCCGCGGTTGGAACCACCGCGACTTGCATTATTTCCGTCCCGGCTTCGGATTTGCGCAATTCCTTCAAGTTGCGCTCCGTCATCCCGCAGATTCCACCGCTTTGGCCATCTTCGGAAATTGCCGAGACACTAACCTTGCCCTTATATCATATTTCAGCCCGGTTACAATCGGTTAGCCTTCCACTCTCATTCTTGTAGATTTTCGTGTATGATGAATACCGCGACAAGTTGGTAAAACGGGCGAAGTAGTCGTCAAAAGACTCCTCGCCTCCTTGCTTGATCTCGCAGGAATTCTTCTTCTTTAATTACCTCGTGTTGATGGAGGAAAGTACTGTTCATTGAACTGCTCAAGGAACATCTCCCACGTAACAGATCTGGGCGAGTTGTGGAAACGCTCTTCCACCATCTCGTGAGCATCTCCTCAAGCTTGTAAATTGCTAGCCGGGCCATCCGATTTCCGTGGCATTCCATGACTTCAAAATCTTCTCAAGAGAAGAGCATCAATCAGAACTCTTTGTTCCTGTAGAGTTCTACGCATTTCTTCGATTTCATCACGTCCGGTTGATTCGGTTCATTGTTTCTTTCATCCTGAGGCTGTCTGCCTCTTCCTCTACCTCGTCCTCGACTACGGCCTCGGCCTCTTGGTGCACCGGCACCTCTTAGTATCGCCATGTTTTATCTCTTTTCCTTTATATCAAATAACGGATATATGTGTCGAAAAATAACACAACACGTGGCATCAAAACCTATATATTTTCATATTAGATGTAATGTACATGCTAACGTATACTACATCATCCAACTGGTTTATGACCAAGTGGTTCAAATCCTTCGCGTTTGTAATTCATAACTTCATATCGGAAGTACGCTCTTCTAATAGTCTTGTTGCGTTGTTCCGCCATCCAATGCTTTGATCGTATAGTGCTTATCAGCGTTCTGTTCGTAGCTTGAACTTGTCTAGGATGTTAAGTTCAAAGAAAGATTCACTCTCGAATCGTCTTGACGGTTTAATGTAACACTGAAATACTTACGATTGTCATCATCGATGAATGATCCGATCTCGATGTGTTTCTCCGGCTCTAAAGGCGTACTAGCCATTATCTCTCGTTCATCTTTACACATTTACACCAATGGTCGTATCAATACTCATTTTCAAAAATGTGCTCAAAGTTAAAAGGCTTAAGAACCTAACTCCGTTATCCGAACAGTAATGGCCGTGTAAGTGTCTACCATGGGGGCCTCACCGGTTAGCACACCCAGTGACTTATGGCACACCCACGTAGACTAGCCTTGCCTTCGCACCAAACGCCGTGTCCGTGGTAACATAGTTAAATACTTGCGTGAGAAAAGTTTTGCTAGCTCGATACCATAAAATGTAACATCCCATGTTTGAAATGCGGAAATTTTTTTTTTTCAAACAAACAATCAGAGTGGAGAAATAGAGCGAAAGAGCATTTGGATTCTTAGCCAAAACATCAACCATTGTGTAACATTGTATAGATTACGTAGTCCTAATGTTTAGAAAGGAACAACAGATAGAAACAGTAGCGGAAAGGAATGCGTAAAGCGATAAAGATAGAAAGCCGGTCTTCAGATGCATGCCTACTCCGGTACTTGCCTCGATCCACGATCCGTGGTCCTCCCGACCGAAGCTACAAATGAGATTCAATTCAACGTATTGAATCTCGTGTAACGGTTAACCTCATACCCAAACAATACAAGATACGGACAATGATATTTCTAGAGCTAATACAACAAGATATATCATAAGCATACTAGAGATGCATGATCATTATGCCGACAAAACATAAGCACAAAGCAATATGTAAAGCTCCATAAGGTAAATAACAACAAACCGCACTATTCACCAAAGGCCACGATGTAGTCGTGTCCTCGCCGCTAGGAAAACAAAACGGTGTTATCAAAACTATAACCCGTATAACTGTGTGTATAACGGTCTACGAACATATCATTGACATATATGCATTTAAGAAGCACAAGATTAGTGTTACAGTACGCGTCCGTACCTTCGTTGGCAACGTTAGGTACTACCGGCGAAAACGTACTTTCTACTGAGAAACGTGCAAGAATCCTACAATGCACGTCGGGGCAACGTAACGGCAAAGCAGTAATCAACGTTTCAGATATCCTATGAGAATAATGTCACTTCCATTAGTAATTTGACACTGCATATTTTTTCAACGCAAACAAGGCTCTAAAACATTTGTAGGAATCTTGTCACCTACTTTCTAAATCTAACTAACAATTCTACTAACTACTAAACTAAAAACTAAAGACTAAAGCCCGAAAGACTTACCCGTTGAAGACTTCGGCAGAGCTTCCGCCCAGAACTTCTCTCTCTTCTTTCTCTCCCTAGGATTTTCGGCCAAGGAGCACAAGAAGTGAAGAGTGATGTGCAAAATTTTGAAGGAGAGGCATGGGTATTTATAGAAAAAGTAAGGGACTTGTTTGGCTAAATTAGGCTTTGTTTGGAAAATCAAGGTTGTATTAACCCATTAATGCAACTTGTTCAAGAAGCCACTTTTTGCACACACACACTCTTGGCCGAACCCTAGGGCTGATGTGGCAGCCCCCCATTGGCCCAAAAGTGGTGACTTAGCTCACTTTATGCCCTAGTCCAACCGTTTTCCCCGATCGGTACCCGATTCGCGTGATTTCGGAGAAATCTCAAAATTCTGGATTTACAACTTTGAAAACATGTTCTCACTTAGTAGAAATGTCCAAGTTAACCTAAATTTTGATTCCATATAGGTCTCAACAAATCCCAGCTTGAAGTTTTCTCGAAAACGTGTCCGAACGCGTCCGGTGTCTGAATTCGTTTTCGGAGATATCAATCTCTTCGAAATAATTCACCGATTCCAAATATGTCAAAATAAATTCAAACCCATTCCTAAATGTTGAGTTAGAATTTATTTTCCTCTTTTCCAAAAATATGCCTATATGCATTTTTCCCTATTTTGTTTTATTAGGAAAATGCACAAACGACTTCTAATTTACTTCCGTAAGAGTTTAACGGAAGACAAAATTCCACCGATCAATAATCTCTCTTGACTTTGATAATCCCATTCCTAGATCTCTAGATAGGGTCCGTTTCCTAATTTAAAATTACTATTCATGATTTTTGCTTTAATTAAATTATATTATTAAAATATGTTGCAAGTGGCCAACTTGTTTCCTATGCTATTTTTATTTTATTTTTGCCTTGAATTTCGGCTGGCCTCTTTAAATAAATAATAAATATTTATTTTTTATTTAATTAATTATTTATTTATTTATTTATTTATTTTTTCCAAAATTTCCAACAAAAATCCCTAATTGGTCCATTCTTGTACTTAGGTCTAAAAATACCTAAACTCAATGATTTTTCATAAAAATTTCCCATTAATTAGTAAATACATTTGCACTAATATTTCACTAATTTCCACTAATTTTTGAGCTTCACATAATTATTACTGAATTTCCTTTGCTTATGCTTAAGTAATTAGCCCAATATTACTTAATTACTTCATTATCACTTCTTGATAATTTTCTTAATTACCATGCCTTATTACCTTCATACTTTGGTATTAACATTAGTATTCTCATGCCTCTTGCATTTTTAGAAATTACAAGGGTATTTTGGTCTTTTTATTACTTTTTGAGTATTCTTGCTTATTTCCTCCAAGTTCATAATTTATAAAATTATCATAATTAGGGATAATATACTCTCCTAATTCACTTGGTCATTTTACTACCTTTTGGTATTTTTTCCATAATTTCCTAAGTTAATTACCCTTTTCAGGGGCATTTTGGTCATTTTGGCTCTTTGGTCCTTAAATTCCCTAATTTCTTGTAGAAATTCTACCTAGAAAATATGCTATAATTATACAAGACTGGAGATTGAATTTTCACTTATCAGAATTATCCAACTTTTATTTATAATATGCCGATAAATATCCTAATAAGTGAAAATTAAGAGGGTATTATTAAAAACGAAAGTGAGGCAAAAAGAGAGAAGAGAAGGGAAGAAGCAAGGGGAAGTGATAATAGGTAAAAACTTGTTCCAAATTCATCATCTCTTCTAGTTTTTCCATCCAGGGTCATCTTTATATGGTCTCTAAAACTTCTCTTTATGGTGTGTTTTTAGCAAGAGAAGTTGAAGCCCAGGGTTCAAGAGAGGAATTTCACGACAACCAAGTTAAGGCTTAGGTAACTGATGATTTTGGTTGTTGTAATGAGACTATGGACTGTAGTATCAAAAAAGAGACTATGGACTGCACTGTTCTGGAATTTTTTAATTTTGGGAAGCAAGAAAATCAAGGGGAAATGCTCTCCAATCTTATAGAAAATTCGGAAAGAATGATTTAAGTATAATTTAATGTTGAGAAAGTGGTAATCAACTTGTTGATGGAATGAGAATTACAAAATCATTTTGCTTCCCTTGGATTAAAATCCACAGCCAGAATAGGACAGTGAGAAGTTGTATTGAGATTATCAATTGTTGTACTTCTGTTGTTGTATTTTAGTAGTGGATTAGTTATGTACATAGGTGTAGTTACCTAATAGATTAGGTTATTGCTTGAGGACAATACCATTGGGCCTTAAAATCTATTAAGCCCATACTGTATATATATTGCCTAGGAAACATATTACATTGTATTGGATTCTGCACATGACTTCAATATACCAAAAGAGAGTTTTCTGGGTCAGTTGTCATTAAATTGAGTTTTGTGTATTTTGATACTTCCAATGTATCCAAACTGAAAATTTGTTTAGGGTACAAGTGAGAAAATAAGTTTGGAAGCATTGAAAAATAAAGTTGAATAATTTAGCATGAATTAAATTGGCTAACAAGCCCAATTGAGCAAGAGCCCCAAAATCCTTATCCCGTTAGATGGGTTTGGCTACATGAATCGCACAACGCTATTGTTCTCCATTAAAATCAAATCTTTGGATAAAGAAATAATAACTCCACCGAATCATTTTCAAAGTTATATACATTTGTCCAGATCAACAAACCCAGGCCAAAAACATACAACAATTATTATTTTTAGTTTCAAAAGACAAATAGATTGATAAAGTCAAACATATAAAAGTCCAAAACAATACCTGGCAGCTGGTACATAAGGATCCCCAATTAATTTAAATGCTTCTACATACTCATAAAACTCAAGATCCAAGGATCTCAAGAGGCGATATTTCAATACGGTTGAAAATAGTAGACCCGCACAATGGTTGGTGGTTCGAGCTTGACTAAGAGTTTGACTTGTTAATTCTCCTACATCTTTTCAGACCTAAAAGAATAACGCAGAACATTATAGAAAAGCAATATCAAGGAGAACCGAGCCGTCAAAGAAATTCAATTTTGTAAAAGTATTTTCAACATAAAAACTCGTAGTTAAATATTCAATAGTGAATAAACAGTGCTAAGTTCAATTCTATCAGAAGATGCCTCAGTAAATAAAATTTTGTCAAAGTAAAAACTTAGATCTACCTTAGACGGCACCTTTTCCCTGCCAATAAACTTAGCAAGATCAAATATAACATGATCAACCGGGCATTGACCTCGAATCTTAGTTGATTTATCTGATGAAGATTTCCCTTAGCCACCACCATCCCGCTGGTTGGCTTTTTTTTTTTTTTCTATAGCGAACGAAAATAAACCATGTCCATTCTCCAACTTAGCGGGAACCCGATGGAACTTTCGAGTAGAAAAATTACTGAAAAGTTTCTGAGCAAGACCACCAATGACAAATTTAAATGCAATTTCATTCTGTTCCTCACGTCCAATGGTTTCTGGAGCAGTATTAATTTCAATATCATCATCTCCCTCTTGGTCAGACTTAGCATCTTCGATTTCCAGACTTTCTGTTTCATTTTCCTTCTCTTCCTCATCCTCCTCTCCTCCTCCTCTTCATCTTCATCTTCCTCAATTATCTGTTCAATCACCTTAGATATTAGATCCTGTCTACCTCCTCCTCTTCATCTTCATCTTCAATTATCTGAGCCATCATCCTTATTGTTGCCACTATCAGGATATTCGGTACTCATAACAAATAGCTCACTTCTACCTTCATGTGACTCCACAGGGCTCAATCTCTCAGTAGGGTTTGATATCTTAGAGGATGCTATTAGGGAGGTGTGGCCACCTCCTCCCCGCTTTAAGTAAACATCTTGAAAAGCATCAACCATAAGGTTTATATATACACAATGATCAATGTGCACTTATTTGGAAATATAAAGTAGAAAACAAGCAAGAATCAACCAAAAGTTAAAAATGAGAATGCTAGCATAGAGCTACTTTTGATATAACAGTATCAGTGTAAGTTGGCATGTATGAACACACAAACAGGATTTGATCCCCTATTCCCTGAAGAAGGCAAGAACATTACGGTATCCTCTTGCTAGGACACAAATGAATGCACAGAATGCCATATAATACAGTAGAATAATTCAATAAGTAACTACCCATATCTGAATTCATAAATTAAGACACAGCAATTAGAAAACCAGATTTCATGAATTGGTACGATGCATGTATAGATTACAGTAACATTCAATAAGATAACTAAATTAAAAAGTGCAGATGAGGAAAAATTGTCTGTGTGGAAGTTGAAATGCAAAACCACCAAGATTTCATGAGTTCTAGCAAGAGCCAGATTGCTCGTTGCGGTTTAAAGTATAAAGGAATTTCTTTTAAAAATATTCAATTAACTAGGAAATACTGAGGAACATAATAAAAGCATAAAGAAATAATATTCAATTACTATTTTTTTTATTTATATTTTGCATGCAATTAATTAGTTTAACTACAATATGCATATGAAACCCCAAACAGTTAATTCCAGAGAGCTAGAAATGAATTCCATATTTAACCAAATTACTGGAAAGTGACTGTTATTTTAAAACCAATAAAGTAATAAGAGAAACGCATCCTAAGCCTAATTACAGGATGATAATCACATCAAACATGAACATAAATGAATTCCATATTTGCTACCCTCATAAAATTAACTCCCATAACTGATTTGAGCTCTGGTAACATATCATAGACTAAACAACTCAGTAGGACAAATAAATTAAGACATAAAATCCAATGATCACATTGAAACTGCCAAGAAACAGGCAGTCCCTAATCCCTATTAGCTTTCATGGTCACAAGTTACATGAAATTGCTGTAAAATAGGATGAAGAACAAATAACTATACCAGAGAAATTCAAGATGAAAGACACCCAAACTATTCAACTTAAGTAATAGTAATTCAAGGACAGATGCTAGCACTACTAAGTTCACCCCATGAAATTGCATATCAACCAAAAGGCAAAAGCTATTCATGAAAATTTTCATGCAACACATTTTGTGAGAACTCACAAGTCCAGCACCAGCTTTATCTCTAAGAAAAGCTACATCAGTCAGTGTACCGTTCTTCCACTATGCCTTTCTGGAAAAAAATATTTAAAATAAAAATTCATAAAAGCTCACGAGTAAGAAAACAAAAATTTAAAAGCAAGAAATATTTCTTGTCAAAAAAGCATTGCATGTGTCCGAATTCTTACATTGAGATGAGATATCACTCTTCCAACACTGTCATGGGTAGCTGCAGCAGCAATTGTATCTTAAACGTCTTGATATTATAGAAAAATCCACTTAAATTGTATCTTGTTGGAGAAATTAAATAATTTTTTTCTGTCATACCTTCTAATTTTTATAAGTCAAATTTTCCAAATGGCTTATTTTACAATGTAGATTTAGATATCATGCGACCATGTTGGACATTTAAGAATACTCTCCCCATGTATTGGAATAAGCAATTAAGCACTATTGCACAAGTTGAGAGATTTTTTATATTCCATTGCAATTCTTTATTACTCCTCTTCTTTTTAGATAATTAGAAAAGTAGCTATTAGGTTCTAATCAAACAAAAGTAGCATCATAGTATTAGAAACTACAGAAGAGACCATCAATGGAGGCTTCAAATGTCCAAGAAAGATTGAATCATTACGTTCTTTTTTAAGCATAATTGCACCAATAAACCATAATACCAGAACAAGAAAGAAGGAAACGAAATTAGTTGAAATTATCTTGACTTTCTCCTAATCACTCTTTCTCCTTCACTCAAATGTCCTGTGAATTGTAGGAAAAATGAAAGGGTCAAGATTTTAAAAAGCTAATAAAAAAGGTGACTTCTAAAATGACCATTTTACCACACCATTTTGCTATTCAATAAAAATATTTCAACTTTTGAAGTTAGTTTTTTTAGAGAAGTTTAGCTTAATGCATATTGTATACTCCTCATTCCATATAACGTTGTGTAAATGAAACAAACCCATTTGGAAGATCCCTTATGGGATTCTCAACAATATCATATTTATAATTAAAAGAATCAATGTCTGAACTTAGTTTTTCTCAATAAGACAATTGGATTTATAAATACCCTATTAAAATTTAGAGCTTCGTGATGATAGTTCACTGCTTCCCTATGTAAACACTTCTAATCATGTATGGAATTAACATGAAGACTTCATAAGTAACATTTTCAAATTTTCTTGCAATGACTCCATATATTTAAATCATTATGTAAAATAAATAACAAGGAAAATTATATAAAATAAATAATATTTTAAATTTATTGAAACTATTATCACTAATCCTCTAATATCACAAAACTTTCTTATGAAGAAAACTCATTTGAGCATCAAATTTGAATATAATCGAAAAGGCCTCACATACATATGAAGTTCTTTTTTTTTTTTTTAACCAGCATATATATGAAGTTAGAGTAAGGTATCATTCACTAGCTTGATAAGTTTTTTTTTCTTATACTCACATATTTGCTTCAATTCACTAACAATTCTCCTCACTGAAAAAAAACAAAAAAAAAAAAAACTTCCTTTCCAAAATATCACCGATTTTTTTTTTTTTTTTGCCCAAAAAATATCACCGAATTCAATTCTAGAATAATGCACATTCACAATTCAAGGCATTCTCAGTTTTTGCATTCACAAAAATGTTATAACATTTTTAACTTGATTCTTGTTATTTGACTCTTAAATAACTATTCCAACAAAGCTTTTAAAATAATATCTCTTAATTTAATAGCACCATAGAATGAAATCTAATCAAGGTTACATTACTCATAGCAAGGTGTTAGCTTTAGTTATAACTCTTTTCTTTCAAGCATTTCAACAAACAATTGATCAGAAATTTATAATATATTCATTAAGCAAGCTCCATAGATAAATAAATTAATTATCATATATAAACAAGCAATCTCCAAACAACATATATTCATGCGTTCAAATTCATATATTTATAGGAAGATTTACTTAATATTTAAAATTATTTATTTTGAAATAAATTTATATTGAAAATTTATAATAAATATATAAATATTATTTCAAATTTTTATTTAATTTATAGTATTATTTTTTAATAATGTTATATATAGATAAATATTATTTCAAATTTGTATATAATTTATGAGTAATTAGAATATACTCTGTTTTTGGGAATAGAAAAATAGAAGTAAACCAAGTAAAAGGTGGATAAGCAGAAACAGAGGTAACAGTTGAAAAACGATTGGCTACAAATGCCTAACACAGAATGGTAAGAGTTATTAAAATTTTGACTTCTCTCTTGTATCCTGTCAATTAATTATTTGTTAGAAACTATACACAAAATGGGAAAGAAACCTAGTGTCAATTTTAAAGTGACTGACCTCCTCAACAAATCGATCAAGCTCATGGTTTTTAATAAAATTTAATAACAATGCCTTATTATTAAGAAATTGTAACAACAATTACTCAATTTTGCGAGTGCCATACAAATAAAATAATACAAAACAACGTGTCTAGCAATTCACATAACAACGTTAATTTGGATAATACATATATAGCTAGTAAATACTAGTTCAAAATTGCCTTTCAGTTCACGGTCTCACAGAGATATACAAAACATAACTGTTCAAGAATAAAAAAATAGTACTCCCTCTAGTCCTAATTATAACAACACTTTTGTAGTGCAAATTGTACTATAAAAATGTTCTTATAATTAGAACGGATTGTAATAACATGCTCTTCACATCCAAGCACAGTCTCAGCAATCCTAATATTTGATTTAGTTTCTATCCTTAATTGCTTAACAAAGAAAGATCGTCAGAAACTGTAAAAAAGTTCAAAAATTATTTACAAGGAAGTTCATAATGCAGTACTGGAATACCTATCTAATCCACTATTATCATGAGAGAAATTAACGATGATGTTCCCAAGATTCACTAACAAGAACTTGCATTTAAACAAAATAACACTTGTACAGGCCATTTAAATGTCATTCTGAAAGAAGACTTGGATCAATCACACACGACATACTCCATCGCCCTCTGCTTCCCAAAAGTTATTAACCTTTTAAGTTTCAACCTAAAGTTGAACAATCTTAATCCAACCAAATTCCTCCTCTACACATTTTCACAAACACCTTGTGTGCATTAACATTCAAACAAGTTCATCAACTTCTTAATCTTCAAATCTCTTGTCTAATAATTTCCAAACACCCATGTATAGAATTACTATGCTTTTGTAATTAAAAAAAGGAATTACTACCCTTTCCAAATTTAATTCATCACCAAGATTCAGTTCAAACCCAAGAAAACAGAACCTAAATCAATCTTTCTATTACAACAACCAAAACAATTAGAACAAAATTTCCTATCCAAATAAGCTCCTAAAACTTCAACTTCAGTTGGTCTAAATTTCCTATCCAAATAAGCTCCTAAAACTTCAACTTCAGTTGGTCTAAATTTTCAGCTACACAGAAGCATGGAAGGAGAGAAGTTTTCTAACATACCGACACAAACAGAGCACTGGAGAACAGAGTTGAAGGAGTCAAGGTTGGTATGTGCTGAAGAAGATAAAGAGGATGAAGGTGGCTCAGGCATACCCACGAGACGATGTCGTCTGAAGCAGCAGAAGAAGAAGCTTAGCTGACCAGAAAAGGAGGCAGCCTCTGATTTCTCAAATAATGGACTAACGAGAAATATGAAATATCTTCTTAACACATTTTTTACGCATAACCACTAACCAGCTCCCAGATTATGTTATTTTTTTTAGTGGACGGTGTTATTATCATTTTATTTTCCATATTTAAAAATTCAAAATTTCAACACCACACACCTCTTTGATTGTACGATTTATTTTATTTAAAAAAATAGACAAGTTAAAGAGTTTATATATGTCGGTGTTAAATTGCTCCATCATCATTTAAAATTATTGAATCAACATTAACTAAATGATACAAAGGCTGTTACCATTAAGGACTAAAACTGCATTTTATAAAGGCTGAAGGAGCAATTTAGCCTGCAAACTTTTACCTGAGCTCTCAGTACAAATAACTTTTAAGTGGATCAAAAATACTAAAAATAATTTAAAAATGTGCAGTCAGCACAAAAAATGGAGTAAACTTTTTCATCCTAGGTGCGAGTAAAACTTTTTTGTACTAGGAGCTTTTGGAGTAAATTTTTTTTGTACTGACTACACTTAAAAGTTATTTATGTTGGGCCCTACCGAGGTAATAGTTCATTAGCAAAATTGCTCCTTAACCTTTTTATAAATTTCAGAGACTAAATTGAAACATGATGTAAAATTAAAGGACCAAATGTGTACTTTAGCTTTTAAGTAGTAAACTATGGGGAAAAAAAATCCAGTGATATTTGTGTACTCTGTAAAATTGATAATGAATAGTGGGTCGTCTATTTTTTACGTGTGAGATTCTTTAGATATGATTACTCATTCTCATCAAAAATAAAAAATGGTGGATGTTAAGATATATGTTTTTTGGAATAGTAAATAGAGGTAAACCAAGTAATGCTATAAGATCATGTGTTTTTTACATTAACAATGAAATAATAATATTATGTTGTCATGAAAATATCCATCGATTAAGTGTAAGTAAATAGGTTAAATTTTGAAACAACACTCAACCACTAATTTTAATTTTTCAGAGTTGTGTATAAAAGACACGATTTTGATGTCATGGTACTTTTTGTGTCTTTTGATATTGTCAATTTCGTAATGCCTGTGTTCATTTAGGCATCGACATAACTTAATATAGGCTGCAGGTAGAAGTTTTCTCTCTTAGTTTAAGGGTTTGCTTGAAGGGTATTAATAGACCTTGGGAAAATGGCTTCAAGGATATTATATTGAAAAATGAAAAAACAAAAACAAAAGAATTTATCATTTGCAGATATAGTCGCTTGGATCGATCTCATTCAGCTAGACGATGAATGAATAAAAACATGCATACAAGAAAAATATGAATTTGTATATTAGATGAATTCTTTACAAAACCTATTTTATTAATTATATACTCTCTCTCCATTACATAAAAGTGTTATAAAATGTATCAAGGAAATTATTAAATAATCTTTTTTTTTTTTTTGATAACAAGAATCAAATCAAATTAAAAACAAGAAACCAAAGCAAAAACACAAAGGAATTATTAAATAATCTAAGTTTTAATGAAATCAATCTATTGCATATTTTCTTAACAAACACTTAGTGCTTTTTAAATATTATTTGGCCACTAATGGTGCATTCATAAGCATGGTTATGAAATCCGAATCAGACGTGCCAGTTCAAACTCAAACCAGAGAACTGGCAACTTGTCTGGTCTGGTTGGCGGCCTCAATCAGAAGATTAGCAACTTGGTGTGGACCGCCCTAACTTGGTGTGAATGAGTCATGACCGCCCTAACAAGGGTTTTACAATTTACTGGGTCAAAAGAAATGTTTTAGTTCAACATCTCGTCTCACTCACCAGATCGTCGTTGTTGCTGTCATTCTTCTCAGTCGGTCCTCCTTCGTCGCCATTCTCTGCTGATTCTTTCCCTCTTCTATTCTAGAAGGTTCTCCCTCCCTGATGTCATAGATGCTTCAAGAAGAACCAATTAGATTTGTACATCAACGTTGCTAGAAGTTCAAGCCAACGTAACAGGGGGCTACACATGGAAAGCAATGTGGAAGAGATTCAAATTTCTAACAAGCAAAATAAGCGAAGACGAAAGAAGAGAGAGAGTGAGGAACTCAGAAGTTCACATGGGAGTGTTAAAAGCTTGTTTTTAACATATTTTATTTTTTAACTTTTTAATTTTCTTAAAAATTGATTTTAATAGGTAAAAAATCTAAAATAAATATAATCTCTTAACTAATATTTTTTTTAAAAAATATTTTATTAAAAATTCACCAATTTAGAAAAATAAAATCATGTTATAAAAAAACAAAAAAATCTAAACTACATGGCAGCCGAACGGGTTCAAAGACAAGAGGTTAAAGATTAAGAAGCTCAAACAATCGGGCGAGGCTGGGCAGGGTGAGACCCTTGTCCGATGCCCTGCCCGAAAGATCATTGATCAGCAAAATGCAACCCAATGTCCGACCCTGTCCAATAGAAGCCCTAACATTTTTGGGCAGGGCAATAATGGGTTGGGTAGGGCGGCCCTTCCATGCCCAAGTGACGATACCTATCTACACCCTATGTGAAAAAAACAATTTAAGTAACTGAAAAATTAAATAACATCCATAATTTTATACTTTTGAATATTTCAATATAAATCTACAAATTAAGTCTTAAAATTAAAAAGACCATATGTCTTAACAAGGCATCAAAAAATAGCCCATAATCCATTAAATACAAGGCATCAAAAAATAGAATTTAAAGCCTTGTAGACATCCAAAACTCCTAGAGGTTGAATCAAGGCCCCAAAATGTCACCGTCAAGCCATGAGTTCGGTTGGCTTTTTTTATTATAAGTTACACACACACACAAATAGGTTATATAATTTATAACAAATATATAATACTATTTTATTAAATACACACACACACACATTACTGGGCAGGGCTAACTGGGTAGGGCGGCATATCCTACCCGGTGCCCAACCCTGCCCGCAAAAATGCCCAACCCAGTTGAGCCCATTGTTCTTTGGGCGGATTTTCCTTGGGCAGGGCATGACAATTTTTTAGTGGGCACAGGCGGGCGTATAGGGCCATGGGCATCATGAACAGCCCTAGTAAACAATGACGAAGTCAGAAGATCATGTAGGAGAGATAATAACAACACAGAAAAGGGGAAAAAATAAAGAACAAAAAAGGAAGAATTTTATGCAGACACACAAAGATAGTCTTTCACCGGTTATGTAAAATAAAATTAATTTTTATTTTTTTAAAACCAAAGTATGAATATTTTAATTAAATTAAATTATTTTATTTATTCCTAGTCTAACTCTAAGTTAACTACGGTTTGAACATCTAAACCTTGACCCACTATCTTGATCGGTTCAATACCCGGTCCAAGTTTCATAAGTCAAAACCTTGTTAATAAGGTGCAAAATATGAAACAAATCATTTAATATATGTTCTTGAAATATAAGAATGTCACTTATTATGAAACATGTAAAAGAAATATTTGTGAAATTCATTATGAAACCAAGGGACTAACTCACTAGCATAAAAGTGTTACTTACAACACTATTTTGATATTTGTCATATCCTGGATTTTGAGGCTCTTGCTCAATTGGGCTGGGTAACCAATTTAATTCATACTGAATAATTCAACTTTATTTTTCGATGCTTCCAAATTCACTTTCTTACTTGTATTGTAAGCAAATTTTCAGTTTGGACTTTAGATATATTGGAAGTATCAAAATACACAAAACTCAACATACCCAAAAAAACTCTCTTTTAGGCCCCGTTTGGTATGGGGAAGATTTGAGGAGGGAAATGAACTTAAAAGAGGGAAAGGAAAGGAAGGGAAAATTAAGAGGGAAGTTTAAAATGTGAACTGTTTGGTAAACCAGGGAATGGAACCTAACTTGATGGAAAATGAATTGTTTGGTATGAAGAATTTGGTATTGGTTAAGTGAGAATGTGATGTGAAATTCCAAAATTGCCCCTAATTAAAAAAAATCCTGGCATGAAGAATTTCGTTTTCACGAATGGAGAAGAATGAACCCTAATCCCAGATTGTGTGAATCTGCATATGTAAATCAGAAGTAGATGTTGATGGTACATGAAATTGAGAGGGTGAGTGGATTCGAGATGCGAGAAGGAGGAGGTGGATGGATTAGAAGGTGAGAACACCAAAAATGATGAAACCCGCAGCGAAAAAATATGAACAGATGAACGAACAGGGCAAAAAACGAGTAACCTTTGAACCCAGTTGATGCATTTGTAGAGAATGACGCACAAATGAAATTAGGACCGACAAAAACCCGTTCCAAGTGTCAAGGACATGAGAAAAAAGGACATCGATCGTTTGGGAAAACAGAGGTGAAGTCTGGGAGAGAAAACCAGGAAAACATATAGGTTAGACATATATTAGCATAAAGGAGAAGAAAGAATGAGTGAAATTTAGACAGCTTGAAGCAAAATTGGAAAAACAACTGAAAATGCTAATTGAGACTGATTGAAGCAAAGAACATAATGAACTTTGGGCAGCTCAAATGCCTGTAAACAAGGAAGGCAATGTCTGCATGATGCATCAAATGGCTAATTCATACAAATTGAAGCAATATGATGTTCATTTTCAGTCAATGAAAGGTGGGTGAAAGCAATTAAAATAATCTTATTTGGCTTTTTCAAATGCTTAAAAACAAGAAGGCAGTGGTGGAAAACAACTGAGATGGGTAATTGAGATTGTTGACACAGATTTCATGAAACAACATAATGAACTTTGGCCATCTCAAATGGTTGTAAACAAGGAAGGTTGTGTGTGCATGATTTATCAGATGGGTAAGTAACACAAAGCAAAGCAATGTCAAGTTCATTGTTAGTCAATGCAAGGTGGGTGTCAGTGAATGAAATGTGGGTGAAAGCAATTAAAATAATTCTATTTGGTTTTTTCAAATGCTTAAAAACAAGGCATGAAAAGTTCGATTGAAGAAGAAAAATGTACCCCACAAATGGTCTACTACATGCTCAGGGATGGAAATTATTATTCTGGACAATGAACAAGCAATGTTCTTTGACAGTACAAAATAAAATGCTATATCAGTAAATTGGTTTGCTGCAATGTAGGGGGAAAGCATATCCAATATTAACGGATCCTATCTAGAGATCTAGGAATGAGATTTCCAAAGTCGGGAAAAATAATGATCGGTGGAATTTTGTCTTAGTTATACTCTTAGGGAGAAAATTTCAAGTCGTTTGTGCATTTCCTAATAAAACAAAATAGGGAAAAATGCATATAAGTATATTTTTGGATATAAGGAAAATAAATTCTAACTCAACATATAGGCATGAGTTTGAATTTATTTTGACATATTTGGAATCAGTGATTTTTTCTGAAGAAGTTGGTATTTTCATAAATGCGTTCTGAAACCGAACGCGATCGGACACGTTTTTCGAGGAAACTTCAACTGGACTGTTGGAGCCCTATATGGGATCAAAATTTAGGTTAACTTGGACATTTCTAATAAGTGAGAACTTGTTTCCAAAGTTGTAAATCCAGAATTCTGAGATTTCTCCGAAATCACGCAAATCGGGCACCGATCGGAAATTGGCTAGACCTGCATAAAGCAAGTTTATGCAACATTTTTGGACCAATTGGAAGCAGCCACACCAGCCCTCAAAACATCCAACTCTCTTCCATGGTCAAGGATTTTACACCATTATGGTGTTGAATTTCCAAGGTTGTGAACAATCTTGGTATTTCCATCCATGTCCTTTCAAAACTCTATAAATAAGAGGCCTTGCCTCTTGAAATCTTCACACCAAATTCCTCTCCTCTCTTGGCCGAAATCCTTGAGTGAGAAAGAAGAGAGAGAAGCTCTGCAGAAGTCTCGAAATCTTCAACGGGCAAGTCTTTCGGGCTTTAGTTTTTAGTTCGAAAGATAGTAGAATTGTTAGATAGTTTTAGTAGAATTGTTAGATAGTTTTAGTAAGTAGGGAATGAGATTCCTACTATTGTTTTTAGGCCTCATTGCATTGAAAAATGCCTGACGAGGTAAAAACTTGGTAGGGATCGAGTACCTGAAAAGTTGAAGCTTTTATAGCTCTTTCAAAATTAGGGGTAGTAATGCTAGAATAGCCTTTAAATTTTCAAGTATGATTGGGTATCATATGGGAGGGCTATTTTAGTCTTTGTTTTCGAAAATCAAAGTGGCGTCGAAGTTCTGGCGAAATTTTGGGAAGAAAAGTAGTCAGAGTAACGAAGTGCTGGCGAAATTCCGCCAATTAGGGGTATAGGGGCAAAATGGTAATTTTTACCTAAAATGCCAGTCGTAATGTCAAATCACTAATGAAAGTGATATTACTCTTATAGGACGTCAGAAATCCTAATTTGCTGCCGTTACGCTGCCCGACGAGCCACTGCTGGAGATTTCACGATTTTCCGTAAAAGTACAGTTTTTCGTAAAACGTGCTAGAAATACCGTAATCCGTCAACGAAGGTACGTTCGTGTACTGGTAACCTTAACTCTGATGTTTATTGTATGCATGTGTATAATGCACGTACTCGATCGCATTGTTGTTGTTGTCATGCCTATTGTCCGTACTGTACATCTGACTGTACTATTACCTGTACTCCGACTGTACTGTTGTCTTACATCTGACTGTATGACTATCCGTTGTGCCTTAACCTTACATCCGACTGTATTGTTATGGTCGTGCATATCTGATTATGTACATTTCTCATTGTGATTTAACCTTACATCCGTCGTATTGCTATTGCCATACGTATCCAATTATGTATACCCTATGTCTAACCATAGTAAGTGTTGCCAAAATTCTATAAATGTCTGTCGTACATATATGGTGTATATAAACATGAGGTTAACCGTTACACAGGGTTCGATGCATGGACTCCAGGCTCTTAACTTAGCTTCGTGGTCGGGTGGACCAAGGATCGAGAGAAGGACAAGCGGCACGCCTAGGAGTCGCGGTGAAGACTTCTTTACGTATTAGTTTTGAAACACCCTTGTACCGCTGTGTACAAAGCAAGACATGCTACACCAAAACATAAAAGACAAGTAAACAATTGCTCCACTACACAAGTTTGAAGACCATGGATAGGTTTAACACACGCCATGCTGAAATAAGAAATAGGTCAAGCATACTTAGAATTGGCACACATAACAGCAATATGTTAACAACAACTGCACAAAAACATAGAATTCCACGTTCGAACGGAACAACCACGTTTGAACGCAACATGTCAGAAGCTACACTATATCAGCAACAGTTAAAGCACACTGTATCAGCAACAGTAAAATCACAACTAAAACATGAAAGCAGAGTGTTGTGTGAATTGTGGGTTTTTTTGGGAAAGTGTCGAGGAATGAGAGAGAAGTTGATGGGGAGTGGGTTGTTGGGAGAGAATAGATCATTTATTGCCAGACGTTACATATTCAAAAAAAGAACAGCTCAATTGCATTAACAGTTAAGACACTGATAAACGTTCGAACGTTTGGCTATCATGCGAACGTAACACTTATAAATTGTGAAGCATTCAAAATAGAGTGGCAGCGGCTGAAAATGAAAAGGGATGCTGCAATATTCTATTTCTGTGAGTATTTGTATGGAGTCACCTGACAGGGGCCATGTCCAAGCAATGTAAACCCTATGAAAGAATAAAATCTAACCATACACATATAACACCATATTCTTCTTATAGATGAAAAAAGGAGTAAATGAAAACGGATATATATTGAAAGGGGGACTCCAAGTAGAGCATAAATTACTGCAAGGATACAAATTTGTACAACTTCAAATCTGGACTTGAAACATTAGGTCCAAATTGCATCACAAACCAGAGAGGTGGCATTATTTAATATGAAAGTTTAACTGTAGATATCAGCTTACAACTGTCAAAGCACTTGCTCACGTTCGAACGTTTGGGTCACGTTCGAACGTAACACTCATAAAACCGGCGGCGTTCAAACGAACAAACTTGCACCAGTATGTTCACATCAGTAAATGCAGGACCAGAAATTATAGCAGTAGAACAACCAGATAAATAAACTTGTTTCCATTAATATGAACTGAGGTAGACAAGTTACATTATACAAAAAGAACAAGGATTGCCATAGCACTATTGTTTCAAAATTTACATAGCATTGGGTAATGGAATTTACAAAATACATTTATGTATTTACTTACAACCACCTGGTATAAACCACAAAATAAAAAGCAAAGATTGCTCCACACATACAACCTTGCACTAAACATGGTTCTATCTCACAAACTGTACCCCATCTCCAACTACAATTACCCAACATTTGTGAACATGGTGTACAGTTTGCTGTCATGATCCAACAAAAGGCATGCTTGTGTACATACACTAATGACATAGCTGCATAATATATGGCTATACACAAAAAACCAATTGTCCATTCCTAATTTAACTACACAACCTATAGCTGCAGAAGGGTTCGGACCCATGAAGTCCTATAACATGTTGACATCTTGGAAAATGCACGCAGGTACTTGTCACTTGCTAGTATCTTGATATGAGCCAAGTTTCTCTCATTAAATGTGAGATCCTCAAGTTCTAACAGATCCATGAATAGATCATCCCTCTCGCATCAAGTTCTGCTTCCCTCTCTTGTGTGGATATCTGATTCCCCAGTTTCTCAAATACATCCACAATGGTTTTGTCAAGCAAAGTTACTGTATCGCGCAGGGCTTCAGCCATGATTTCTGAATTGTTCAGGCGGCGCTTCTTCCTTGGACATACTGAGGCAACGGTTGGAGGGATTTGTGTGAAACCAATGTCAGGCATTGTTGGTGACAACTCAGAATCAGCAGCAACTGTAGTAGGTGTTTCGGGAAGATCATCATCTTCAAGATTGACATCCTCCTCCATACCACCAGGGGATCTTCCTTCGTCACCGATGGCCTTGTCCTTTCCCCACACGATGCAAAGAGCGTCAAAGTTTGGTATGGTCTTGGTGCGAAAATGACAAGCCCTTGGATGAGCCTACAAAAAACAAGGATCATGTTAGTACACATGAAAAGTCATTCATATCAGTTTGTAAAGTAAGCTAACATAAACACATGAGTGCTTTGGACATGCCTTCAGATACTCTTCCCAAACCGCTGGCTCTGCGGTGACAGATTTGGTGTCCGGGTCCCAACCAAATCCAGAGGTGTTGGGACCATATACCATGTCATAAGCCATTTGCCACAGGCGTTTCAATGTCTTTATTCTCGATGTAATATGTGGAGTGGCTTTTATGCCACTTCCTGGTAGCTTCTGTTCCATCATCGATTGCAGGGCATTGGCAAATCCGGCTTTGAAGCCATTGTCATCCATCCATTTTTGCTCCACCTTCAGAGTGAGTAAGTAGTCAATGAGGACTTTGTCCTCCTCGGCTGACCACATTTTCATCCTCCCCCTAGACGCTTGGTCAGACGACTCCATCTAAAACAAAACTCATGCACACAAAAAAGGTTAAGGTACAATAGGTTTTACAAAATAAGAAATAAAACCTATGATAATAAAGCATTCATGTAACAAGCATTCCAGGTAAGAAAACAACTAAACCAATATCACTGAATGTCATATGTGACTACAAACAAGCAATAATTGTTTTTGCCTCACACTAATTGGAAGGCCATTGTCTACAAAGAAGCAATAATTGTTTGGTACATAATCAATTCTCCCTATGCGCCAGAAAAGCAGCGAACATGTCATTTGCAACATGCTCCCTAAAATTAGTCCACAAGTCATTCGTTTCCATCGGCATAATGGGAGTGTTGTCACTTGTGGCATTTGCAGGTTCAAACGAATCAAGCTGCTCATCGAGGGGATCTTGAACATTCTCTCGACGAATCAAGTTGTGTAGCAAACAACATGCGACAATGTATCGGTTTTGGATCTTCACAGGGTAGTACGACGCGCTCCTCAGGATGGCCCACCGTAACTTCAGTATGCCAAAGCACCTTTCAATAACATTCCGCACAGCTAAATGTCGCATATTGAAGCACTCACATGCAGATTGGGGTTGGTATCCTTGTCTCTACTCATTAAGGTGGTACCGTTTCCCTCTATATGGCGCCAAAAAACCCTGGCAATTCATGTACCCCGCATCAACCAAGTAATAGTTTCCTAGTACAAAAGAGTATATCGGTTAATTCGTTTTTCCTATGAAGGACACATGTACAAAACCATTTCAGCATTTCAAACAATGTAACACTCATACCTTGCGCTACCCGTAAGCCATGTGGTCTCCTTATGGCATCCTTCAACACCCTCCCATCCACAGTTGACCCTTCCCACCCAGGGAAGACGTAAATGAATTGACCATCCGGTGAGCATACACCAAGGACATTGGTTGTAACCTCTCCTTTCCTATTTTGGTATGTACCCTTGAGATGTGCAGGTACTTGTACGCGTATGTGAGTGCCGTCTAATGTACCAAGGCACCCCTGAAAAACAACGACATCGTCACTGGTTAGGTTAAACCACAGTTTGTTTACTTATCGTGAAATAAACGAGTCACACATTATACATACCTTGAACCACTTCCAACGGTGATCATTTGAGTCCTCAGGAATGGGCTCCGGTTTCTTCAGCAGAAATGATTGTAATTTGATGGTGGCATTGAGCACCAATTTAAAGTATCTACTAATTGTTTCCCTTGACCTTCCAAACTCAAATTGAATTACTCTATTCTTAACATGATGCCCCAAGATGTGAAGGAACATTGCCACTTGCTCATCAACTAGCATATGTTTAGTTGCTTTCAATCCACCAATTGTGTCTAACATGTAACACAATTTATCAAACGTCGCCCGGTACATCCTAATTTGGTTGAAGCAAGTGGTGTCGCTACTATATATGATCGCCCTTAAATTCGCTCTCTTCGCATGAAAATATAATCTAAATGACCTCTCCGGTAAGTGTCTTGGTCTACCTCCTCCCACTGCTACTATCATAATGACAATCAACCTCCTGACTGCTAGAAGCAAAGTTAGACACCCCACCAACATTGCAACCAATTGCCGAGAGTGTGGCTCCATACCTACACAATTTTTGTACACACCCATTTCCTTTTCATTATAATCTACTACTCCTCTTTTACAAACAACCACTATTTACATGCAAACATATTTCACCCAACCCAGTAATTTCATACCCAACAATACACATGACACTCACTAAAATAAACTGACATGAATTCTATTAATTCAACTATGTCAGCTTTCTAATTCAGAGGTTAGCAAATATAGTTAATTGTTAGCTATACAGAGAATGCCTTACACACACAAAAGTCCGTTTCATTTAACACACACCACATTAACGTGCATACCCACCCATTTCATTTATAAAACGCAAGGCATTAATGACCACAATAATTGAACACACTCATCAATAACAGACACACAGAGGAAGCAGCTTCTCTCATTTCACTCCTCACATTATCCAACAACGGAAGGAGTTAAATGCCACCACAAGTAATAAAAAACAGGGCATCGGGCAAGAGATGAGAAAGAAAACTCAAACCCATCGCAACTCTCACTTGTATTTCCACCGGTGTTGAACTTGTGATGCATCTCCGACTGGCTAGTCGTCGATTTCAAGTGAGAGTCTTCGTTCAGCTCGTCAGGTCGATTTGAGCTTTGTCTGCTTCGTTCAACTCCAGCCTCAATTTGGTTTTCTTTTTAATCAACAGCTCCACTGTTTACTAGGGGCTTTTTTTTCCGTCAAAAACATTATCCCGGGAACCAAATCACTATCCCGCAATTTTTTAGGGATTTAATTTTCCCACCCTTGTGGCAAGATCAAACCTGGCGGGAGATCAATTTGGTAGGAGAGTCGCGCGCCAAATAGATTTTGGCCGTGGGAAGATAGTCATTTTCCCTTTCCCTTGCCCCAAATCAGCGTACCAAACGGGCCCTTAGTATATTGAAGTTATGGGTAGAATCCAATACAATGTAATATGTTTCTTGCAATATATATGCCGTATGGGCTTAATAGCTTTAAGGCCCAATGATATTGTCCTAAAGCAATAACCTAATCTATTAGGTAACTACACCTACGTACATAACTAATCCACTACTAAAATGCAACAACAGAAGTACAATAATTGATAATCTCAAAACAACTCCTTCTCACTGTCATATTCTGGCTGTGGATTTTAATCCAAGGGAAGAAAAGTGATTTTACAATTCTCATTCCATCAACTAGTTAATTCCTATCCCTTATAACTTTCTCAACGTTAAATTATACTTAAATAATAGAGTAAATACCCTTTTTGGTCCCTAAAATAACACGCGCTACCCATTTTGGTCACTGAGTAAAAAAAATGTCATTTTTAGTCCTTAAACAGTAAAAAAAAGGTCCCTTTTAGTCCTTTTAGTCATTTTTGTGGGCATTTTAATCCTCACAAATTCCCAAAAAATCATTTTTAGTCCCTAAAAAGGACCGAAATGACATTTTTTTTACTCAGGGACCAAAATGGGTAGAGCGTGTTTTTCCAAGGACCTAAAAGGGTATTTACTCTAAATAATACTTTCCAAAATTTCTAAAAGATTGGACAACATTTCCCCTTGATTTTCTTGCTTTCTAAAATTAAAAAAATCTAAGAACAGTGCAATCCATCATCAACAAACAATATCCATAGTCTCATTACAACAACCAAAATCATCACTTACCTAAGCCTTAAATTGATTGCCTTGAAATTCCCCTCTTGAACCCTAGGCTTCAACTTCTCCTTGCTAAAGAAAAGTTGTAGAGACCATATATAGACGATCTGGATGGAAAAACTAGAAGAGGTGATGAATTTGGAACAAGTTCTTACCTATTATCACTTGCCCTTCCTCCTCCCCTTCTCTTCTTCTCTTTCCCTCACTTTCGTTTTTTTCACACCCCCTCTGATAAAACGTCATCCATCCAATTAATTAGCACAACATAATATGTAAATCAGTTTGGACGACTGAATACTGATAATATTACTAAAACTGTTATCAATGAATACCAGGACCAAACCCCTATAGGGTAATTAATAATACAGTTATCCAAAATGAAATTCCATTACAAGTAACCACAGCTAGATCTTGATCCCAACCAGAATCTTTATTCATTGGTAATCGCTGTCTTGCCTTGAGAGCCTCGTCCAAAACACTATACAATTTATAGGTAACAAGGGTTGATAGATGACCACTGTTACAAAATTCCGGAATACTTGCACAATATTCCCAATAATTGAAAATTCTTGCCTTGTACCTCTTGTATGGCTAACTTCCTTCTTTCTCCTTGGGTCTCCTTATGTTTTGGCCTTAACTTTGATTTTTTTCTTCCTTTCCTTACTCTTGTCTTTTTCGGTGCACACTATTTCCTCTTGTATTTCCTTTTTGTTTTTTCCGACATACCATGTATCTATGGAAAGGAAGAGGGTTGTTTTATAATTGGTGGGACATATGTCTAAAAAAACCCTTTTTGTTATTTTACCAAAACACCCTTCTTAAAATTCTTATACATGTGCCAAATACTATGTATTTTCTTGATCCTTCTTTTGTCTCCCTTGTCTCCACGTATAGCCATAGATAATGGCTTACTGAAGAATTCCAATCTCATTAGAATTAATGTTTATGTGTTCATTTTTCATGCAAACCAATGGCAAATTGAAATTCACTTGGTTGGTAAAATGTATCGCTAAAAATAAGCAAACGTACGTGACTTCTTATTAATCTTCACTTTCATGCCTACTTGTCAAAAATTCCATAATTCCTTTCTCCTTCACCCTTGATTGAACACATCACCTCCTAAAGCTTGTGATTTATGTCTAAAACTTGTGATCTTCCTAGCCTTACATTTGGCACAATTAAGAGTTACACACATAATAACTCTTGGTACTGTAACATCCCATTTTCCAAAAGCAGTATAATTTTTTTTTCATCAAAACATCATTTTAAATAATCAGAGTAGAGCGTCGGAGCGATTGAGTGACTGATATGTATATATAAAATGCCGTAAGTCTGGCTGGATACAACAGCGGTACAAAACCCGTGTGGTTCAAAGGTATAATACAACAGAAAGAAATCTTCAACTGGATCTTCTACGTGGCCTGCTTGCTTCTTTCCTCGGCCCTCTGGTCCTCTGAACCCTGAAGCTATAGCTGAGATCCAATTTACCACAATGGATCTCAGGTAACGGTTAACCTCATGCTTATAAACAACACAGGCGTGACAGATATATCTAAAATCACAGCAATGATCCATATAGGAAAACAATACAGCATTATCATAACAATAACCCGTAAAAACTGTAGTAGTGATCCAAGTACGGTTCCTTGGTCACAGTGCATCTAAGTACGGTTCCATAGACACGGTGCATCTAAGTACGGTTCCATAGACACGGTGCATCTAAGTACGGTTCCATAGACACGGTACATCTAAGTACGGTTCCATAGACACAGTGCATATAGCACTGAATAGAATGACCAGGTAAGTGTCTATCATGGGGGCCTCACCGACTTTACGACGACTATTTGGCTTACCCACATAGACTAGCATTGCCTTCGGCATCAAACTATTCACACAACATATCATCACATATATGCATTCAATAATCATCAGAGCTAGTGTTACAGTACGCGAACGTACCTTCGTTGACGGCGTTAGGTACTTCTGGTGGAAAACGTACTTTTTACGGAAAAACGTGAAAACGTCCAACAGCGGCACGACGGGCAGCGTAACGGCAGCAGATCAGAGTTTCTGAAGTCCTATAAGAGTAATATCACTTTCATTAGTGATTTGGCATTATAACTGGCATTTTAGGTAAAAATTACCATTTTGCCCCTATACCCCTAATTGGCGGAATTTCGCCAGCACTTCGTTACTTTGGCTCCGTTTTTTTCCAAAATTTTTCCAGAACTTCGACCCAATCATAATTTTCGAAATTCAAACTTAAAATAGCCCTATCATATGATATCTAATCATACTTGAAAGATTAAAGGATACTCTAACATTACTACTCTAATTATTGAAAGAACTACGAAAGCTTAAAGCTCGGTACCGAAAACTTACCCAGAGCTTCGCTGCAATTTTCCCCAGAACTTCTCTCACTAAAATCCTCTCTCTATTTTCAGTTCTCACTTGGGAGAATGGTGTGAAGAAATGAAGAGCACCTTAGGCCTATACATAATTTTTCATAACTTTTTCCTATTGGCCCATACTTGTATTTAGGCTTAAAAATACCTAAACTCATCCATTTTTCTCAAAAATTTCCAATTAATTAGAAAATATATTTATGCTAATTTTAAGCCAAAAAACACTAATTTTAGGGTTTTACATATTTATTCATGAATTTCCTTAGCTTATGCTTAAGTAATTAGCCAATAATTACCTAATTACTTTATTATCACTTGTTGATACTTTTCTTAATTAGAATGCCTCATTTCCTCATAACATTTGCATTGACATTTGTGTTTTCATGTCCCCTTCATCATTTTAGAATTTACAAGGGTAGTTTAGTCATTTCAATACTTTTTTGAGCATTCCTATTCCATTTCTCCAAGTTCATAATTTATTAAATTACCATAATTAGAGATAATATACTCTCATAATTCACTTGGTCATTTTACTGCCTTTTAGGATTTTTCATAATTTTTCTAAGTCATTTATGTCCCTTAGGGGCATTTTCGTCATTTTGGCACTTTGGCCCTTAAATTCTCTAATTTCCTACAGAATTCCACTTAGAAAAATAGACTATAATTACACAAGTCTTAAGGTCAAAACTTCACTTATCAGAAATATCTCATTTTATTAATAATATTCCAAATAATAACAATCCGGGTATTACAGGTACAATTTAACTTGAATAGTTGTCTTATTTTCTCTCCTTTCCTTCTTGGTTGGATGAACATGTCTCTTTTTGGAACTTCATGAAATTTCCTTCCATGAGTCCAAATGTCTTGGTCTTCCCTTTGAAGACTTGGAAAATTCTTAGCCACACACAAGAAACTTCATCTTTAAGCCTCTTTGACTTACACGTGCTTATATGACTTTAGTTTTCCATGTCTCTTCCTTTGCTCTAGCTAGCCGAAATTAATCATGTCCATATTACATTTTTAAATCATGTCAACATAGTCATATGATCTTTAAAATTTCACTTGTTAGCCAAAATTAACAAGTGACTTAGGCAAATAATAACTATGATTAACATTTTTATTCCTCAAACATATTTATTAAGAAAAAATTTCACATGACCTTCTTTTACCAAAATTATGACCTCAATTGGTCATTGGAATATTAATCCCATGACAATTATTTTTATTTCACATTATATCCCAAAATATAAAATTTTGGAAAACTAAATATTCAAATAATACTTCACTATTCCCTTCCACTAAATATTCACATTATACAAGAAATTTAATAAGACAAAAATTAGGATATTACAGTTTTTCTCTTCATTTCCTTGTGGCTACAGAGTTTCGAAATGGTAGAAAAGAGAGCTCAAGTGGTCTCTAACTCATATCTTAAATTTATAAAATTTTATGTCTGCCTCCATCATCAAAATATTTATTTTATTGCTCCATTTTGATCTAATGGTAAACATTTCATCCATCTTTGTTCACACTTTAAAATCTCACCACCTTTATAGTTTTGAAGGAGCGTTAGTTGCATCTCCGAGAGCATAATCATCCTCTTAATTTTCACTTATTAGTTGATATGGGATTAATCTTCCAAAAATACTTTTTGGAGATTCTTGAATCATATGATCAATTTGAAACCATCATCAATTCAAATTTATTAGGGAGTAATTCCATAATTTTTCTCAAACTCAAATTTAATCCTTAACTATTTTCCCCATAATTTTCAATAAATTTCCTAAATCTTGAATGAAATGCCCATAAAATATTCTTTAAGGTAAATTTCCATTTATAGGGCATGAAACCATTTTAATAAACTCAAATTAAACTTAAAATAATTCCCCCTATTTTTCCCAATTATTTGAGGCCTCATTGTATTGTTCATGATTAAATTTGGCTAATTGTCCTTTAATTAACCAAAATTTTAATAACACTTTAAAATTCCTTGAGGTAATTTTCTCCTTTATACGTCAATCAAACCTCAAGTATAATATCGGGAATTACTATCAACCTTCTTGTGCCTTTGGAGAATTTTATGAAATTGCGGGCATAAGTTTCAAAATTACCATTATGTACCCATAATTTTCATAAATTATGCTTTAGCCCAAACTTGGGACGGTGGATATCCAATATTACCTTCGCGAGTCTTCTATTTAATTTGGCCCTTGGATAAATTTTAATGACATGTTTACTCTTTATTTGTGAAAGCCGAATGTTACATTGTCAAATTAATGGACAATTACTCAAATTTAAAAGAATTTAATATGTTCTTGAAATATGAGAATGACACTTATTATGAAACATGCCTGTAAAAGATTTTTTTGTAAGATTTATTATGAAACAGAGGGAATAACTCAGTAGCATAAAAGTGCTACTTAAAACACTATTTTGACGTTGGAGGCACGTCGATAGTTATTATGAATCAGATTGCATTGAGTTATTTGAAAGTCCACAGTCAAGTTGCATTGAGGTGTTGATGGTGATATTAATATATGGATTATTTAGTAAGTTCGGAGAATACTCTCCCACTGTTTTTTTTCCCTTTGATTAAGCCGGGTAGGTATGACTGCAAAGGGCAGTAATTAAGGTTCTCCCACTAATTATTTAAAATTTGTGCATTTTTAGGATTCAAATTCGAGACCTACATATTAAAGTTTATACAACTCTGTCGCTTGAGCCAAGCTACTCTCCACATGTATTAAATTATTTAAAATGTAATCCTGATTTGACTTTATTTTGTACAATTGTCAATCATATATACAATGGAAAGTAAAAATGTTGAAGATAGACCATTTTTATTTAGTGTTTATATTTTTTCATTTAATTTTTTTATCTCACAAATAATATGTTAGATATTAATATATGGTTTAACTTTGCATAAATATTTTTTTTAGTCATCATAAAAGTTATGATAAACATTAAAAATTTAATTTAAGGCAAAATTAATTTTTAAGTCCTTTAACTTTAGACTTAGTTGTAACTCAGTCCTTCAACTATGTATTGAGGTGACTTAATCTCTAAGCTTTTGGCTTATTTATGACCCAATCCCGATTTTATATATTATTACCATTTTCTTCTATAACTCATTTTTAAGTTATCCCACTTGGCAAAAATTAATTCCACCTCAGCGCCACATTTTCCATTTTTATATAAACTTTAAATTTAAAAAGAAGGACTAGATGACTAAGAATTCGGAAAGGGGCATTGAGTAAACTGTTGATTGCCTCCATATTTAGTCAGCCCCTTCCCTGTCCAACGCCCCTTTTCAAATTCTTGGTCATCCGGACCTTCTTTTTTAAGAAAAAAAATTAATTTTGATATAAAAATAAGGAGCATGTGGAGCTGAGATGGAATTAATTTTTGCCTCATGGGATAACTTAAAACTGAGTTATACCTAATTTTCGCTTTACCGAAAATCCACTAAACCCACTAAACCAGCTGGGTAGTGGGTAAATGTGTAATACCTAATTTTCGTTTTACCGAAAATCCTGTATTTTATGAATATGTGTAATACCCTAAAAATCTATATCATAATTTGGTAAAATTATGCCTATAGAAAGTAGGTGAATATGAGATATCAAATATTAAATAATAATTAGCTTATTTTCCAAGGAAAAATCACTTAGGGAAAATTAGGAAAAAGAACTATGGGGTCAGAAGGACCAAAATACCTGGAAAGGGTAATGACTTAGAAAAATTATGAAAAATCTTAAAAGGCAGTAAAATGACCAAGTAAATTATGAGAGTATATTATCTCCAATTTTGGTAATTTAATAAATTATGAACTTGGAGGAATTGATTAAGAATGCTCAAAAAGTATTGAAATGACTAAATTACCCTTGTAAATTATAAAGTAATGCAGAGGACATGAAAATGAAAATGTCAGAGCTAGAATTGTGAGACAATGGGGTATTCTAATTAAGAAAATTATCAACTTGTGATAATTAAGTAATTAAGTAATATTGGGCTAATTACTTAAGCATAAGCAAAGAAAATTCAGAAATAATTATGTAAAACTCAAAAATTAGTAGAAAATGGTTGAAAATTAGTAAAAGTATATTTACTAATTAATTGAAAATTTTTGAGAAAAATAGTTGAGTTTAGGTATTTTTAAGCCTAAATGCAATAATGGACCAATAGGAAAATTTTGTAAAAAAAAAATTATGTAAAAAAAATTAATTAATTAATTAAATAATTAATAAAAAAAAAGGGAAATAAAAAACGAAAAAAAAGGGCAGAAAAGAAAAGAAAAGAAAAAAAATGAAAATGAAATGAAAAATAAATATATGCAAGTGGTATTATTTTAATATTATAATTAATTAAAGCAAAAAAATGTGAATAGTAATTTAGAAATTAGGAAACGGATCCTATCTAGAGATCTAGGAATAGGAATTCCAAAGTCAGGGTAAAATATTGCTCAGTGAGTTTTTACCTTCAAGTGACCTCTTCCGGAAGTTAATTCCGACGTCGATTGTGCTTTTCCTAATATGACGAAATAGGGAAAAATGCAGATAGGCACATTTTTGGATATGAATGAAATAAATTCTAACTCAACATCTAGGAATGATTTTGAATTTATATGAACATATTTGGAATCAGTGAATTTTTCTGAAGAAGTTGATGATTCCAGAAATACGTTTCGACACCGGACACGTTCGGACACGTTTCTCGAGAAAACTTCAACTGGACTGTGGGAGCCCTATATGGAATCAAAATTTAGGTTAACTTGGACATTTCTAGTAAGTGAGAACATGTCTTCAAAGTTGTAAATCCAGAATTTTGAGATTTCTCCGAAATCATGCGAATCGGGTACCGATCAGGGAAATTTTATTAGACCGGGCTATAAAGCAACATAAGTCATTACTTTTGGACCACTCCCTTGCAGCCACATCACCCTAGATTTCGGCAAAACAAGCTTCCATGGACCAAGATTAAACACCATTTTGTGTTGAATTTTCCATGGTTATGATCAAAGTGAAAAATGACATTTAGGTCCTCAAGTTTTTCTATAAATAGGTAACCATGGTCTTCATATTTCTTCACATCCAATTCTCCTTCCTCTTGGCCGAACCTAGAGAGGGAAAGTAGAGAGAGAAGCTCTGGGAAAAATTGTGCAGAAGTCTTCAACGGGTAAGTCCTTCGGTCCTTAGTCTTTAGTTTTTAGTTCGGTAGTTAGTAGAATTGTTAGATAGTTTTAGTGAGTAGGGAATGAGATTCCTACTATTGTTTTTTAGGCCTCATTGCATTGAAAAATGCCTGACGAGGTAAAAAACTTAGTAGGGATCGAGTACCTGAAAAGTTGAAGCCTTTATAGCTCTTTCAAGAGTAGGGGTTGTAATGCTAGAATAGCCTTTAAATTTTCAAGTATGATTGGATATCATATGGGAGGGCTATTTTAGTCTTTATTTTCGAAAATCAAAATGGCGTCGAAGTTCTGGCGAAATTTTGGGAAGAAAATTAGTCAGAGTAACGAAGTGCTGGCGAAATTCCGCCAATTAGGGGTATAGAGGCAAAATGGTAATTTTTACCTAAAATGCCAGTTATGATGTCAAATCACTAATGAAAGTGATATTACTCTTATAGGACATCAGAAACTCTGATTTGCTGCCGTTACGCTGCCGACGTGCCGCTGTTTCACGTTTTCCCGTAAAAGTACGTTTTCCGCCAGAAGTACCTAACGTCGTCAACGAAGGTACGTTCGCGTACTGTAACACTAATCTAGTGCTGCTCATATACATATATGTGATAGGTACATTCACGGATAGAGATTTTGTTAGGGGTCACCGAGATACATTCACGGTTAGGACTCTGTTCAGGGTTACCGATTATACATACAGTTCACACGGGTTATAGATGTAGTAATACCGTTAGAGTTTTCCTAGCACTGAGGACACGACCGATCATCGTGGCACTGGTGAATAGTGCAGGCACTTTATGGGACTTACGTACTGCTTTACGCTTATGTACTGTCATTATATTGTTTACAGCTGTTATGTCATGAATATCTGTCATCCCTATACTGTTTTATTTGAGCATAAGGTTAACCGTTACCTGAGATCCAATGCGTTAAATTGGATCTCAGCTGTAGCTTCAGGGTCGGATGGACCATGGATCGGAGATCGAGGCAAGCTGCACGAGTAGGCTCATGGTTGGAGAGCATGTAGCACGAGTGAGCTCTGAGACGGAGATGTCACTTTATCGTTTTCCGTAATTACCTATGAGAACAATAGGATGCTGTATCAACACTGTATTACACTCTGGTTATCGTTTTAATGGGAATCAGTTACTCTTACGCTCCAAGGTTCGACTCTGATTTAAAAAAAAAAAAATTTGGCTCTGGAATTGGGATGTTACAGTATGTGACCATATTTAATTGCCCATTGTGGAATATGTAACATCCTGAATTTTTGGACCAGAAGGTTAGAAATAAAACTGAGATAGGAAGGCTTCTAGCTAGTAGAATCCAAAAGTCTTAAGCTTATTATGAGGAAAAATTTAAGGTAATTATTAAAATTATTTTGGACCTTGAAAATTTGGGAAGATTATGAAATAATATTTCGAGGATATAGGATATTATGATGGAAATTAATTATGAAAATTTAGCCTAAAATAATAATGAAAATAATTATTAGAATTTAAGGACCTATTTTTTTGAGAAATTCAAAGAAAATAGTTAGAGATTGATTTATAGCCCAAGATTTTTAGAGAAATTACTTTAAGGGCTAAAGAAGTTAATTAAGGAAGAAAATCCTTATAAAGCATCAAGGAGTCATTTCTAGCATTTATTTGGTAATAAAGCAATAATAAAGAGACAAGGGGATTATTAATTAATAAATAATTTTTTTTAAAAAAGAAAAAAAATAACAATAGAAGCAGCAACACGTGACAATGAAACAGAATAGCAATATAGATTTAAAAACAACCCCATCCCATGATATCTCATTTTGTCCAGCTGCAACACGTGAGAATGGAAACTGGATCGCGCCATCAGAGAAGTGAGAAACCACAGTGCCGTTCTCGTCATTATATCTCGACTCAGCCCTCCACTGTACACGCAACACAGACCATACTTCTGGAGTTTGAGTTTACTGCTGGAACAGTAAATTTTGGGTAAAGAAAAACCAGAGTAAACGACCTGCTTTGACCTTGAAATTTTTACAGTAAATATTAAACTTTAAAACGAGCTTTGTATCACCTTAAACAGAGGTCTATAGCTCGAGATATAAGTTTTAGAAGTTGAGCTAAAAATCTGAAAATTTCTGGTATGCTTCTGGAGTATGAAAATGACGTCGGATTTCGGACCAAGTAAACAAAATCATAAAAATGTGAAATTTTCCAGATAAATATTAGACACACAGAGGTTTAATTTGATAGGTAATTTGTCGAATTCCGATAAGTATTAAAAGAGTTATGGTTCCTCAAAGATTGATCAAGAAATTTGGGAAATTCTGGACATTATTTATGTTTTTCGAAAGTAGGAAATTTTCTCAGCCATAAATCAACTTGATGACTTTAATTTATGAAAACAGACTTATCAAAGTTTAAGTAGAAATTAGAATCACTCCATTTGGAGTTGTATCGCTCTAGTTATGAATTTTCTAAATTCTTAGAAAAGTTAAAGGCTGAATTTTTGAGAAGTCTTAAAATAGTCACGCAAGTTGTTAATTGTGCATAACCTTCAAAGTAAAGGTTCTTCTTTTGGATAACTTGTCTATTAAGGGTTATAAAGACTCTAATGTGACAAGGACAAACCTTCTTATAATTTTTAAAGGACATGACTCTTAATAAAATAGATAAATAAATAATATTATTATTTATTAAGAAGGGTGTTATTAGTAAGAGAATTTTTAGGGGTTAATCCATTTTTAATCTTCTAAACGTAATTCGCGTAGTTAGTTACTTTGAAATACAAGAAGTGATTAATGAAAATGATAAACATTTATAGGCATACCTTGACACCTCTACTGATCCCAGCTCCGTCAGACGAATTAAGGATTCAAGCTTGAGGTGGATAACTATTATCTTATTAGCCTGTGTGTAAGTATTCATGTATGACTGATTATGGTTGCTAGATAATTTTCATGTGTCTATCCTAGCTATGGATTGAGGCTGCGTGTCTCATAGGGCTGCGTGTCCTAAAAGGGTGCGGTCCTTGGCCGATAACTGCGGTTACAATACGACTTGTTTACTGTGATTTACTCTATGCTTATACATGTGTTATATTGTGATTTATATTTCATACTTGCATATGAGATTAACTGTTACCCCTGGGGTTCATTCATTTGAACTATAGATCGCATGAAAGAGACAGATAGTGGATCGGGATCAAGAGGAAAGAGACAGCTGTAAGAGTTACAACAAAAGGGACTTTTATGATAGTACAAGTAGTTGGATTGTATTAATTCGTTTATCATTTGTCTATTTTGGATTATTATATTAAGATATATACCCTAAGGGATAGATTCGAATCACGAAAAAATTATCCTCATATTTTCAAACTAAGTTATTTTAAGAAAGTTTTATTTCACAAATAAGTCGTCCAAATCATTTCGATGCATGTGCGCTATAACTCTAATGGATAAAGGCGTATTAAGGATGGTGTTACAAAATATGTGACCATATTAAATTGGCTAAAATATCTGACATAAAATCACCTAAAATAATGGCTGTTTCCAATCCGAAAGAGTCAAGAAAGTGGATGGATGGCACTTAGCAAAATTGATACATGTTAATAACAATCTCTTGGCACATGGATTTGTACTATTAGAGATTGAAGGCTAATACTTTTAAATCCCTAATGAGGCTATCTTTTTGGCCTAAGACGAGTGTTAGGTGACAAAGGAAATTAGTCATTGGCAAAGGGAATAAAGCACTTAGGATTTAGTGCATTTTGTGCCAAGATAACACATGTTAAGCAAGGGATTAATATCTAATTCGTTGCTATCCAACTTGTGCATGTGTCTTCAAGTTGTAAAAGGCAATAAAGACCTCTTAAGAGGGCTGATATTTTTGAAATACATGGAACGATGAGATAAAGCTTGAAGATTATATTAATACAAAAATGCCCTTGATAAATTAGCAAATCAAATGCACATTGACACTTGGCATTAAGGGACACCTATGCCCTTATTTGTGTCATCAAATGGCATCATTAAATTGCCCAAGAAGTCTTCAACTTCAGCTGGTCTCACATGGGGTGATTAATGAGCCAAGATTGAAGATAAATTGGCTAGAATGAAGATAAGATCACATGGTTATTTAAGCCAAAATCTTCTAAAAATATATTGATATTTCTTAAGCTTTCTTCTATGAGAGTTTGACACATGGCAATGACGGTGGAATATCACCTAGAGGGGGGTGAATAGGTGATCTTAACAAAATTTTCACAAGATGCACGTGAAAATAAATAACCAGAGGCAGAGAAGAGAAATGGACACGAAGAGATTTATACTGGTTCGGTCTAATACTTTGACCTACGTCCAGTCCCCAAGTACACCTTGATATTTCCACTAACTCTTCAAACACAAGTACAATTACCCACTCTGTAACTCAGATGATCCTTTCATACTCGGACTCACTCCCCCTTACAAGTTGTAATCGTACACCCTCACTTAAGGTTCCACAACCTTAAGTTTTAGCAACTGAAATAACGATGGTGTTTAACAGCTCCTTATGAGTGAATGAAATATGAACACTGAAGTACTATAGGTATCCGAAGATACTAAAGACAATTGAAGTAGTTGATCACAGTAGTATAGAATTGTATATCTCGTATTCTTGGTGAATGTTGAATTGAATCAGATGGGCTTTTATAGTGTCTCTTATTCATGCCGTTGAGTGATTTTGAAGGTAGCCGTTGAGACTCACCGTTTTTTTTTGCTCTGCATTGAAGGTTCATGATCGTTGTATCATTTAGTGTCTTCCCTTTGTCTGTGTAGGGAATCACTCTGAGTAATAGCTATATCAAATGTTTCCAAAAATGAAAGACTTCATCTTCTTGACTATTGCTCTGTTCTTTGACGCGTGAAATCAATGCTTTGATTTTCTTATCCGTCAATCAAGGGTTGATCACCTGAAACTCACTTAAATAGAATGATGAAATATATATTAAACGAGTTTGAATGTGGTTAGCACTAATTGGGAGGTGACCCAATGATTAACAAAGATGATTGAGCATTTGTAGGATACGGTCTTAAGAACCTGGTAGTGTATTCCCGAGAATTACCTTGGCATTCTCAAGAATTGACATCGGGTGAGTGAGTCCAGACTGTGTATCCGATGATTCTCAAGAATCCTGACTTAATTCTTGAGAATGAGGCGTTCTGGAGTTTCCGTAGATAGTCATTCTCAAGAATCATATTTGCATACTCGAGAATTAGTTGACTTATAGGAATTATACAATGTGATTGGTCATGGCATTCTCGAGAATCATAAGCTGGTTCCCGAGAATTGGTGTTGCTAGATAAATGAGGAATGGTTTGACTCGAAGCATTCTCGAGAATCATAAGCATATTCTCGAGAATCAGTGTCCTCTGAATCTGATATGCAATGTTTTGTTAATACTCAAGAATTGCAAAACTATTCTCGAGAATCATAGGCTAATTCTCGAGAATCAGAGACAGTTCTCGAGAATCACATGGTGTTGCACTCTGACTGAGAGTGCTTTAGCCAGTACTCGAGAGTCAGGTCTATTCTCGAGAATCCCAGACTGATTCTCGAGAATCATAAGTTTATTCTCAGGAATCAGAGGCGGTCTGTATACTGACGACTGAATTTTGAAATGCATTCTCGGGAATCTCATTCTCATTCTCGAGAATCATGACTGATTTTCTCAGCTTGTTATATTCTGATTTCAGGGGATCTTGAGAAAGCTTTTTAGGTTGTTATCATCAAAACATTTGGAGCTAACATTCTCCCCCTATTTTATGATGACAACATTTTGACAAAACAAGAAAGCAGCTTTGAATGAAGTTTGAGATTCTGAGGAATCAGAGAGAGAAGTAAAAATGCTGTAATTTAACCAAGCAGATAGCAACAAGCTAATTTTAGCAACATGTGATTCTGATCTAAGTTAGCATCCATAGTATTCTATGATAAGTTCAAAACATCAGTAAAGAGAGGATACATCAGAAAGTGCATACTATATCAGAGACAAATAGCTACATCAAAACATCAGAAAGGAAGGAAAAAAAAATTCAGCTACAACTCTTCAAATCAAGCTTCTTCCCACCCTTTGTCATCATTCAAGAAGGGGGTAGTAGCAGAGGGACCAACAACAGAGGTGGAAGGAACAAAGGAAGGAAACCCAGAGGGTTGGAATGGGATAATAGCTCTGCTGGAGTCAAAGAGAGGAGCTATGCCAGAGTCAGAGGGAGGAGAGACTGGAGTAGTAGGAGGCGCTGTAGACGTAGAAGCATGAGGCACTTTTGTAGAGCCAAGATTTGTCACAATGTCGGCCAGAGTCCCATGGAAATCCTGAACCATGAGCTAAGTGTGTTGGTGTTGTTGAGACAGCTTCTGAACTGCCTGCTTGATTTCCTTTTGATGATCAAATAACACAGAGAGGCGAGAATCCATTTCTACTTTGTGATCTGACATTTCTGAATCCATGAGAATATCAAGATGTGCTTTCAAATTTGTCATTTCAGTAGACATAGATTTGATCATGTTGGAATTCAGCTGCTGGAAAGTTTCCATTGCCTTCGTAAGGGATTCAATCTTCTGAATGAGAGGGGCTAGAGCATTTTGTAGAGAAGCCTCAAATATGTAATGAATCGCAGCCTGTGAGAAGGAAGGAGTAGGTATTGAGGAAGATCCTGCCTGTGAGGATTGAGCTTCTTCTGGCTTCTTGGAGGAGTGGGGTTGAGAAGGACCATCTACGATTTCCTTTTTCTTTTTCTGAGGCTTAGAGGCTTCTGTGAAGGAAATCTTCATATACAGGAGATGTGATTTTCCAAATTTCTTGGGAAACACAGTCTTGTCACCCTCAAGAAGATACCAAACAATGTTAAATCCAAGGATTTGAGATATCAAATTGGGATAGGGGATGGTGTACTTCTTGGATACAGCAGAGGTAGATAGGAAGGCAAACATCTCTGAGATGACAAGTTTGCCCAAATTTCTTGGTTCCTTGGCAATTATAGAAGCAAAAAGTTGGTAGTCTTTGAGCACGAAGTGAGTAAAGCTTTGACCCTTATTGATCAAGTTGCGACTATAAAGATACCATAGGACCCGATAAGAGTAAGACATCTGAGAAGGTTTAAATTTCAAAGGCTCGCCATCATACTGTTCATTGGGTAACAAAGTTTTAAAGCAAGCGGGTTCAGATAATTTAGGTGGATCTTCAGGGGCATTAGAGATCCCAAAGTAGGTATTGAGGATATCTACAGTGATGGCTATCTGTTTCCCCCTAATAGTGGTAGTTAAGATAATCTCTCTGTTAGCTTGTTCTTCCTCAATCATATTGTAATAAAACAGTTTGACAAGCATTGGGGAATAAGGAGTAGGAATACCAAGTAAGGGCATGTATGGTGTCAGCCAAGGTGAGAGATCTAAATTGCAATCACGTTTAAATGCTTCTAAGTCCAGATAGGCAGTTGGGCAAAAAGGTCTACTGTCATAAGCAACTGTCAAAGCTGGTTTAGAGGGGATTACCACAGGGGATTTGCAGAATCCTGGAGGACAATGAAGAGCACTCTTCTAGCCAGCCAGTTTTGAAGCAAATGAGGGAAGAGTTCCACTTGCAGTGGGTTGAGTTGGAATTGCTGGATGTTTGTGAGGAGGTTTCTGAACTCTGTCTTCCAGGCTCTTCGAACGTCGGTCGTGGAAATGAGGTGCATCGTCCTGACACAAATCACGTGTCTTAGTAGATTCAGAGCGTTGAGATGTTGATTTCGTCTTGCTCAAGTCTTCCTCTACAGAATATTGTGATTGCGTTTTCACCTTGCTCGATTCTTTCCCTGATGGTAGTGAGTTGGTATGGAAATGAGTCACTGGGCGAGGAGGATTGAGGGATGTATTGACGATAATGCTCTTGGATTTCGACGGAGTTGGAATGTTCTTGGATTTCGACAGTGTTGCAGAGTCTTGTACCTTTGGTCGGTACTTGGTGCGGGCTTCTTGGTAAGTGGTCTTTCAGAAGATTCTAATGATGATTTTACCATGGCTAGAAGAATGAACAGAGAAAGAGAGAAATTTAGGGATGGAGAAAGACGGGGTGATAGAGAGGACGAAGGTGATTCTTGAGAGTGGGAGAGAATGAGAGTGAGAGTGGGAAGGAAGGGTTTTAATCAGGGAAGGACCAAAACAACGCAGGCCTGTGAGTAAAACGCACAGTGTCGGGAGTTGTTTCATCGACTGAGTCTATGATCATTCTCGAGAATGGCTTGTGATTCTCGAGAATGCAAGAAATAATATGCTCAGTGGAATGATGATGATTCTCGAGAGTAATGCTTTGATTATCGAGAATGCTAAGAGGTTTCCTTTTATTCTTGAGAATTAGAACCTGATTCTTGAGAATTTCCTTTGAGAATTGGTTTTGCGAAACATCTGACAGCGTCTAATTCTCGAGAATACTTTCTAATTCTCGAGAATTGCCTGAGAGTTGGTCTTGCGAAATATCTGGCAACGTCTGATTCTCGAGAATGCTTTCTAATTCTCGAGAATTCTGGTGTTATTATGAACAGTGGTATTCTGCAAAACTCGAATTCCCGATGATTCTTGAGAATTGCCTTTAATTCTCGAGAATGCTTGGAGTGTATTTCTGGGCAAAAATTCTTTAATTCCATGGAATGGTGAAATCATTCTCGAGAATTAGCATCCTCTGTAAGCCTCTGTATATCTTATTCATATATAATAAGAATTGAGAAGTTAATTATTTGATGCTTGAAAATATAAGAGAAAGTGCAAAGTTTGACATATGCTTGAGGTGATAAAGCAAATAATTAACATGTAGTTGTTGTTGATATTCATTAGTGTATGTAGATTAAAAGGTGCTTGATGTTGATAGGAATATTACTTTTTAGGATAATGTTTACTTTGTTGGAAGCTTACAATAATTGTTATAATCTTGTATTAGTTGGTAAAGATATATAAATATACAAATAGGATAGTGTTCAAATGAGAAAAATAATTTGTTAAAAGTGATCTTGAGGGATAATAGAATTAATTAATTAACGTAAAGTAGGAAGAAGATGTGAGTTTAGGGAACAATGAAATTCGTATGTATTATAAAAATGAGTTAAATTAGTTAGTTGAGTTAATGTCTTATAAAAATTACTATTAAGTTTTTTGAAAAAAATATCTCATTTACATTTTTGATTTGAATATATTTTTAACGTAATGTAGAAAGAAGATGTGAGTTTAAGGAATAATGAAATTCGTATGTATTATAAAAATTAGTTAAATTAGCTAGTTGAGTTATTGTCTTATAAATATTACTATAAAGTTTTTTGAAAAAAAATATCTCATTTACATTTATGATTTGAATCTATCTTTAACAAGTTATACAATAAAGATGGATAATTTAAAAAACTAAATTATAAATACAGTTTAGATAAATAGGTAATTATAAATACAAAAGACAAAGTTCATTTTGCATATTATATAATCTTGATTAAGTCTTATATATTATGCTCTTAAATAATCTCTTTGATTTAGCCCATATATCTTATAAACTCTAAAATACTTATAGTGTCCTATTCTTTGTTTGCCCCCTCCACATGTATGTTCCCATGTTCTGGTGTGCTATCCTCATTCTATGGTTGCTTGCTGGGATCTGTTCTTTGTTCAATGCATGTGTTTGTTTCTCACTTTCTTGATTAAGTGACAATTGATTGGCATAAGTGGTGAAAGAGATTTTCCGTGTCCCTCAAAATAACCAGATTCAGTAAAAGATTTGCAGTAATAGGGAACCTAGATCGTTTTCCCAACGAACTTGCAGCAGGTTTGATATAGGCAGTAACAACGAAACTGAACAGTAAAATGGGGGGGGGGCGGGGTTTGGTTCAACAGATTAAAAAAACGAAATAACAGAAACAAAATGAAATAAACTCAGATTAAACAGATAAACAGAAGATTAACCTAGGATTTCAAATTCCACCACTTTCCTTCCTCGGACGAAAACAGATTTGAAACGAACTCGTGATTGATTTTGGACGAACCGAAATTTCTGCGTTCGTCCAGAAAATCCCTCAACTAGACGATCGCCTAGCGTTTATCCGAACAGCGGCGCATCACTGTGCAATCGCACAGCAATAGTTTAACCTAGTTCGAACTTAGTCCTTGGGATATCTCAATCCAAGCGTTAAATCTAACACCCACTCCGAAAGTAAATCGAATCCAAATTTACAAAACAGAAACGAATTTGTTACCATTAAGAACGAGTCCTCTGGATAGTGGAATCCTTAATCCGTGGGATAATCACCGAAGCTTAGCCCATCATGGCTGTGCAGAACGAAAATGGAGCAGAAATGAAGAAGTTCATCATGAACACGAAGAACAGATCACGAGTGGAAAAAAGGCTTTTAAGACCGGACAAAATAGTACATTAGGACCGGACCCGCGACCAGTCTTGTTCCAGGCGGTATTAAAAGTCGACCTTTAAGACCGGACTTTTGAACGGTCTTAAAGATTTTCTTTTAGACCGGACATTTTAAACCTTCGGTCTTAAAAGTCGAACTAAATAAATCTGAAATATTTTTGGTTCGGTCCTAAAACTCAAACTTTAAGACCGGACATAAACTCGACCGCTCTTAAAAGATCCAAATATTAAGACCGGACAAATATCGATCCGGTCCAAAAGATTGCAAACTCTAAGACCAGAGGACTAATTACCCGGTCTTAAAAGACTGACTTTCAAGACCGGATGTTTTGAATGGACCGGTCTTAAAAGACCAACTTTTAAGACCGTCTTAAAACCTTTAAGAGCGGTCATAGAAATACATCCGGTCTTAATATTTGAACATTTAAGACCGTCTTTTTTATTTGCGGTCGAAATTTTCCCGAATTGTTTCCTGTTCTGTTCTTCCCGATCATATATATACACAACTCCACCATCCAAAACAGCACATAAAAGTCGATATACTTTAAGCTACAAGCTATGAACATGAATAAATTGAATTGGGAAAAAGAATACAAATATTATCCACCATGAGTTATGTGGCCTCTTAAGTCTACAACAACTAAAGTAATTTAGACAATAAGCTAAGATATAACTAATTACAATCACAATGAGTTACAAAACATGCAGCACGTAAATCAACATATGTGTAGTCCAATATAATATGTTATTCACCATGCCTTCATATGATTCCCACCCAACAACGTAACATGCATCCTCTTTTATAACATGCCCCTTTGAATCGGATCCTGCCACAAAAACAAAACAAGAACAAATTCATATAGTCAATGAAGACATTGTTTAATTAAGAACATAGAAGGAATATAATATAGTTAAAACCTTAAAGTTTTCTAAGAATTCTGCATATGAATATTACCTTATGAATTGACTCTTTTATAAAGTGATATCCTCCCATATCCCTTCTTGATGATCATTTCTTATGCCGGGTTCATTATCCGCTTCATCTTCTTCGTTCATGTCCCGGTAGACCCGTTGTAAAAGGAGTACTCTCAGGAAGACCATAATTTGAATGACTTTCCTCATCAATATCAATGACCCTCTTTCCTTGGAGAGCTATAGACCACATTTTATTTTCTTGATCGGTGATATAGAACACTTGTTTTGCATGATCTGCCATAATAAAAGGTTCATCTCCAAAACTTCTACTATTGACATCGACTAAAGTGAATCCTAGTCGATCGATCTGAACACCATTATTGACATTAACCCACTTGCATTTGAAGATGGGAAATCTAACTTTGACATAGTCCACCTCCCAAATCTCTTCAATAACCCCATAATATGGCATGACTGCCAATTTAGGCCTCTTGTCTTTCGAACTGGAGAAGTGTATAGATTCAGCCTCTAACATAACACCACTGTTCTGGACTGTGCTCATATCATCTAGGGACTTCGTGTAAAATGTATAAACATTGATCACATACGAAGTCCTTCTTTATGTGCAGATATGCTGGTTTGAACTTCATCAACATTATTCAAGATGTATAAGTGGACTTTTGACAATTCATCACGATGCACACTCTTTACCGAAGCCCCTCGTCTACCCCCTTCAGCCAGCTGATGTTTTGGAAGCCCAATATGTCTTACTTTGGCCAAATAATTTTGACAAATTTCCATGGCCTCTTCAGAAACATATTTCTGAACAATTGATGCTTCTGGCCGGTACGCGTTCTTCACGTACCCTTTTAGGAATTTCATAGATCTTTCAATAGGGTACATCCACCGTAAATGGATAGGGCCGCACAACTTTATCTTCCTCACTAGATGAACAATCGGATGAACCATGATGTCAAAAAATGTAGGAACAAATAGTTTCTCAAGCTGGCACAAGATAATATATCCTTCATTCTCCAATTCATCCAACTTTTCAATCTCGAAGACTTTACTACAAACCGCATTGAAGAATAAACAAAGTCTGGTCAAAATGACCCGAAGATCATATTCGGCGATGCCTCGAATAGCTACTGGGAGTAGCTGTTGCATCAAGACATGACACTCATGAGACTTTTCGCCTACTAATTTCAAATCCTTCATCGAGACAAGCCTCTTAAAATTTGAAGAATACCCCGAGGGAACTTTTGTGCCATGTAAACACTCACTAAAGCTTCGTTTCTCATCCTTAGACAAAGTATGAGAAGCCGGGGGACAATAAGTTCTCTTCCCATATGGCCTTGGATGCAAGTCTTCGCGTATTCCCATTGCTTGCAAATCCAATCTTGCCTTCACACCATCCTTCGAACTACCTTGTATGTTGAGAAGCGTGCCAACAATACTAGGAGCTTCTTCATACTCTTGGCCACCAAAAAATGCCTTCTTTAATCGACGATATGGGTGGCCCCGTCTAAGAAATCTCCTATGTCCAAGATACACCGTCTTTCTTCCATGTTGAAGTTGATGGTAGCGTGTGCCTTCTTCACATACCGGACATGCTTTATGGCTGGGAAGTCGTTTATAGTACAAAATATCATGGCTCTCATTCTAAAGACCTCCTTCTTGAAAGAGTCAAAAACATCGACACCTTCTTCCCACAACTCCTTCAAGTCTTCGATCAAGGGCTCAAGGTAAACATCTATGTCATTTCCGGGTTGTTTTGGTCCCGAAATCAACATAGACAACATGATGTACTTTCGTTTCATGCATAACATAGGAGATAAGTTGTAAACAATCAGGAGTACAGGCCATGAGCTATGTATGCTGCTAAGGCTTCCATAGGGATTCATGCCATCCGTGCTAAGGGCAAGTCTGAGGTTCCTAGGTTCTTCGCCGAAGTATGGAAATAATTGATCGATTTTCTTCCATTGAGAAGAATCGGCCGGATGTCGAAGTTGTCCATCCGAAATCCTCTCATCTGCATGCCACCTCATATTTTTTGCATCATTTACATTCACAAACAACCGCTTGAACCTTGGTATGATTGGAAGACACCACAACACTTTTGCAGGCCCCTTATCTGACTTGTACTGTGGGGTTTCACATATCGGACAACTCTGCTTCTCTTCAAACTCTTTTCTATACAAGACGCAATCATTCGGGCATGCATGGATCTTTTTGTACTCCATCCCCAGTGGACAAAGTATTTTCTTAGCATCATAGTAGCGATGGGGCAACACATTACGATCCGGAAGCATGTCCTTCAAAGCCTCAAGCAATTCGAAAAACTCTTGTCGCTCCATCCATGACGTGCCTTCAAGCTTACCAATTTCAATACGGCGTTCAACAATTGGTATTTTTACACCGGGGTATAGCGGCGTCTCGCATCACCGCACATATTACCATATGTGCGTGATCGCTCAAAAGCCTCTTCTCCTACATCACGGATAATGTCCTCTATGCGATCATCCATATCCATGTCATTATCATCAAAGGCCACTTCCCATGTTGAGACCCGCTTGGCACTTTTTCACCATGCCATACCCATAATGTATAGGTCTTACAAAATCCGTGACAAATTAAATGTGTGTGTATAACTTCAGGACTTAGTCGACTCTCATTCAAACATTCTACACAAGGGCAATAAAATTTCCCCTATCATCATGTGCATTTTGTTTAGCAAATTCTATAAATTCCCTCACCCCATTCTGATATTCAACACTCGTTCGTAAAGCACTTATCCAACTGTGATCCATAGTAGAATTCCTATATATAGACGGAAATCATTGATCATACATAATCCGAAAAAATTGAAACTTGCATATAAAATAAGCCAACATCCAAATGCAAATATATGTGCTCAAAGAATCACTTTTACGGAGGAACTTGCCCATTAAATGCATAACAAAGAATCACTTTTGGTCATAAATGCATCACGGTGAATCTAAGAACCAAAATAAATGCAAGACGAGGAAATTAAATGCATGGGATGAAGGTCTTGTGGACTCACTGTAGAATATAAATTCAAATGCGTTTGCTGAGTCTTACTTCTCCGGCAACGAACGGTGATGTTGCAGACAAGACAACAAGATTAACCTAAAAGCACTTGTTGGTCAGTTAGGTAAGTCTAAAGTACAAATATAATCTTCAAAAAACAATATTCATTAACAACAAAGAATACCCATAAGAACATTACATCGATTTCGTTAAACCCATGAAAAACCAAGAACGATAAGCTGGAAAATAATAAAGTTATATAACCGAAACACCTCTTACAACTTCGTCTATAGACGTTTAGCTAAGGAACCAGATAGTGATTGTCGAGAGAGGAACGCGAAGCAGCGATGAAGCAACACACAAACACTGGAGTCGGAACTTGAGTATTCACTTTCAGCGCGGCAAGAGATATTCAGAGAGGGAAATTTAATTTTCCGCACGACAAAGATACCTTATTTAGCTTTTGAGATTTTATTAATACCGGTTATTTATTAAATGTCCGGTCCTAAAGATACAACTAACATTTTAAGACCGGAGTTTTAAAAGTATCCGGTCCTAACTTTTTATTAGTCATTTAAGTTTTAAGACCGGAGCTTTATCAAACGTCCGGTCCTAAAATTCAAAATACTCTTTAGTACCGTTACTTATAAAATGTCCGGACTTAATGGCCTTGGTGATTGCATTAGACTGAATAAATAAAATAAAGGATATTTTTGGACAAAAAATAAAGGAAAATTGGAGAATAAGCTTCTTTAATTAATTATTGGAGAACAACCAAAAAATTCATACAGAGTTCTTAATGTCTTACATTACTTTGAGAATATGCATACACAAGAAAAAAAAACAAAAGAAAAAGAAGCTGAATATTATCATCCACAAGAATCTGATTGAACAACCTCGGCGATTTCGGCGTGAAGAGCATTAATTTCCAGCCGAAGATCAGCAAGTTCTTGTCTTATTTGCTCCACCCGCAATATCAATGGATCATTACAGCAAAGTGGAGAGGGGTCAAAGGTAGGCGCACTGGGGCCAACAGGTTGGGTAGGGGGAGCACGAACATCTGCATGTTGTGAAGGCTGGTGGGGAGCACGAACATCAGGGGATGCGTCATGCGCAATCTCTTCATCATCCGAAGAAATAATAATGGGTCCAACGACCCGAGAGTCTTCGGAAACAATAGGACGCACTCTCGCTGGAGGAGGCGCACTGTATAACGTTCTAACCATGGCACGAGCTTGAGGTGTGTATGCACCCCTACGAGCAGTTTGCTTGTATCTAACCATGGTTTGAGGCTTTGAGAGGTTGGGGCAGAGAGATAGGTAGTGAGGAGTTAACAAGGACAAAGAGGTAGTGTGTGGAGTTAATAAGGACAGAGAGCAGGAGAGATAAACATCGATGATGATTAAGTCAATTGGTATAAATGAATTTAATGTTTATACTTTAAGAGCGTATTTGTTTAAATATCCGGTCCTAATAGTCAATTATTTTTAACAATTACTTTTAAGACCGACCTTTTATCTTGTATCCGGTCCTAAAACACTTTTAAGACCGTCTTTTTATCCTGTATCCGGTCCTAAAACTCATTTATTTTTATATTTTCAAATTTATTTTTTCAAGTAAGAATTTTTGGCTAAAAATATTACTTTTAAGAACGGATCTTTTACAAGATCCGGTATTAAAAGTTCATTCTTTTCAAAATCCTCGATTGCAGAGTCCCTTCCCTATGTTGAAATGAATTGAGTCTCTTCGGCTTCCACATAAACTTCCCAACTAGGCGTCTCCTCGTATTCTGAGTAACTATGCGTCTCCTCGTTAATGTTTCCGGCGTTTCACATTGTTCAAGATGGGTTCTATATTTAAATCCGTTGTTACTTTACTTTCTTCACATTCATCTCCATCTCCTCCTACAACCGTAATGGCTCCTCCACCACGACGAGGTCCTCGTGCTGGGTGTAAGCCTGAGGCACATCCATATCCTCCTCCGTTGCCTCCGAACCCGAACTTCCAACAAATGCTGCAGCACCTGATAGCCCGCGTCGCTCATATAGACCGACGCTTCGGCCAACTGTTTCAGTCTATCATGCCATCAACAACAAGCTGGACGCGGTACTCGACGCCAATGACGTTGAGTACCATACCTCGATGACGACGTCTCCGACCCTTCCCTCCCCTCCGACAACGATGGGGAGGATTAGAAATTTTATGTTTTTTTTGTACTACTACTGCTGCCTCACACGACAGCAAAAAAAAAAAATAAATAAAAATTTTTAGATCCCAATCGCTTTCCTTGTACTTCCTTTATCGTGATGTTCTTTTCTTTTTTCCGACAAAAAGGAAACAAACAAAACATTGTCCTCTTCGTGGTGATCAACATTAAAAATTTGCAGAATAAAGATTTTTAGATCCCAATCGCTTTCCTTGTACTACACAATGTTTCTTTATTCGAACAAAAACAAACAGAGGGACGATTCTTCTCAAGTTTGGACCATCGTTGTCGTCCTCTTTACTTACCCTGGTGTGAACATTTTCAGTGTCCTTTTTGTTATCTTCTTTCTTTTTCCGACAAAAAGAAAAAGGACAAAGAAAAGGGACACCGATGATGATCTCCACGTCCAGGTTAAGTAAAAACGAGGACAACGAAGCACAAAACTTGAGAAGAACGCCAGAAACATGGTTCTCTTGAACCCTAATGATTTGTCAGAAAACCGAGTCACGAACTCTATTTAAAGGAAGAATATTAGGACCGGACATATAACAAATCGAAGGTCCTAAAAGGTAAGCATTATTTTAAAAATTTGAAGTTAGGAGCGGACAAATAAACAATATACGGTCCTAAAAGTCTACCCATACTTTTTAGAATCAGACGAAGACTTATAGGACCGGATATTTATTAAATATATGGTATTAAAATGGACGAAGACCTTTAGGACCGGACATTTAACAAATATACGGTCCTAAAAGTTAAGCCTTATTTTAAAAATTTGAAGTTAGGAGCGAACAAATAAACAATATACGGTCCTAAAAGTCTACCCATACTTTTTAGAATCAGACGAAGACTTATAGGACTGGATATTTATTAAATATATGGTCTTAAAATGGACGAAGACCTTTAGGACTGGACATTTAACAAATATACGGTCATAAAAGTTAAGCCTTATTTTAAAAATTTGAAGTTAGGAGCGGACAAATGAACAATATACTGTCCTAAAAGTCTACCCATACTTTTTAGAATTTAGACGAAGACTTTTAGGACCGGATATTTGTTAAATATGCGATCTTAAAATGGACGAAGACCTTTAGGACCGGACTTTTAACAAATATACGGTCCTAAAAGTCGCGAATACTTTTCTGAGTCTCTTATGGCTCATTTACAACATCTGCCTGTATCTCAAATTTCAAGCACTAATTAAATAGCTTTATCCACCAATCCATTCATTCAGAAACCCAAAATGGACACACACTTGTTCGAAAAAATAAACAAATTTATTATTGAACTACATTGCGTTATATTTACAAATGAATGAATTAGCTAGTCGAAAAAATAAGCAAATGTATGTACAAAAGGCTATTGTTGCTACAGCATATATTATTTACAAATGAATTAATTTAGGATATTAATTATTGTCCTGACTTCGATTTTCTAAGACCAGTTTATACAGATATTCACAAAAAACATCGCGTATGTGCTCGATTTCATCATCATCAAATGGCTCTTCACAGAAAACCTCTCGTAACATCAAAGACAAAACATAAATAACATATTACGTGCATATTTCATATGTAATTAAGCCATCGGTGATCGAATTCAGCCATAACATTTTACCTTTGCTGGGAATTTTTTATTTCCCTCCGTCACAATATCATATATGTGTTTCATGACGTAAGGGCCACATAAGTTCGATTTTGGCGGTTGCCGACGGGTCTAAAAAAGAACAAGAAATATATAAGAGCATATATAGCTTACTGACCAAGTTCACAAGACAGTTATGCCATGTCCAAATATGTACTAACCTTTGGTTGGTACCATTTAGGGACTTTGACATCAAACCCACGCCTTTTTTTTTACCGTTCTTTGGAAGGTCGTCATGCCACTATCATCAAAATCACAAATTTATCAGTAATGTTCACTAAAAATTCACAACAGAGATCTCAGACAAGACAATCAAAATGACATTCTTACTTGTTGATGATCTGCTTCAACGTAGCCGATGGATCACAGTGAGTGGAGCATAAGAAGATAACATAATGCAACTCCATGTTCATGACGACCAATTGATAGTGGTTGCTGAAATTTCAATACAGCAGTAAAGTACTCAGTGATATATATATATATATATATATATATATATAAATATATATATATATATATATATATATATGTATATATATATATATATATATATGTGTGTGTGTGTGTGTAGTAGAATTAAGTGAATTGCATACAAGAATTGTGATATATATACCCGAGCCAGTTTGGAAACAAGTACACCTTTCTTGGCACTTCACACACCCTCTTTGATATGTACTCCTGTCTCAATTCCTTGGATGTTGTACTTGCATACACTGGGCACAAGAATCCAAAATCCTCGATTCTGCCCTGTTGAACAAGTTTCTCATGCATGCACCTACAAGAATGACATCGATCAGGGAATTAGTATATATGTATGTGTGTCTAAACGATGCATTTAAATTATGTAATCAAGGAAGAAGATACTTACTTTATAAATACTTGAACACATGCACTAGTAACCTGCTGTCCAGGAAGCAGCATGGACTCTACATCTTCATTATCAACTAAAAGCGGTTGAGGATGAGGGAGGCCTACTACTTCATCGACAGGCCATGATTTATCTTTAAACCATTTGTTGGCTACCAAATCGGATATTTTTTCCTTGGCCGTCAAGTTAGCAGTAGGGGATGGCACTTGAGGAGGGGGTGGAACTTGTGGAGGGGACGAAGCTTGATGAGGGGGTAGAGCTTGAGGAGGGGATGGAGCTTGAGGAGGAGTAGAGAGCTCTACAAGCTTCACTGGCCAAGAGATGAAGGTTCCCTTGACATCACTCACAAGCTTCAGCTCATCAGTTGGGAGAGGGACATGTGCATCATTGATGACCTCTTCAAATGACACTCTGACTTCATCATCATCCATTTTTTCGTGGTGTACAGTTGATCCGAAGTTGTGGATAGTCCCTTTAGCAACCAATTGTCTAAGACTATCACGATCCTCCACATGCATAGGTGCAGCTGAAGGTGTCAAGGGATCCACAATGGTCTCTGGCCGAGAGCTCAAGAGACACTGCATTTTTTGATCCATCTCCTCCTTCATCTGTTTCAATTGAGCTTGAAACATTTATCTCAATGTAGCTTCTCTGGCCGCTGATTCCTCATTTAATTTGGCAACTGTCTGATCCATCTCCTCCCGGGTAATCATACTTTGCCTATGGCGTTTGGATTTACCAAAGTATTGCTTTAGGCCTACCCATCCTCCAATCCCCCTTACACGACCCGAGTGATATGCTTTTCCGGTCGCAACGGTCAGAACATCATTCCCCCCGTCCGACGCAAAAGATCCCTCTACCTCTTTCTTTTTAAGATCTTCCTGTAAGATACAGATAACGAGAAGCTTAGTAATGAAACATGTTTAATTAGTAAGTAAAACGTCAAAATATCGATACTTACAATTCGCTCAGCAACTACATGGGTTTTTTCACTCGTGTAGGCGCCGCTTGGCTTTTGCCGAATATACAACCACAACTCCTCGCGACGTATTGGAGATGGCGGCTGGTCAACTACCGCAGAAGGATTGGATTCAGCTTCATCTTCCAATCTCTTCCGCTTTTTGCCATCAAATCTTTTTCGACCTTTTCATATCCGCCGCGAGAAACCCTGTGTGGGCAATCATTCTTTCTCCCGATCTCTTGGTATTTTTCCATTCTTTTCTATGAATCAGGATTGAAAACAACTATCAATTATGAATTCTAGCCATGTCACTAACAGAAATTAGAGAACTTCTGCTTGATATGAACGTCAAACATTAGTCAAATTCACTTCATCAAGATTCAACATTTTACTTAAGGAAGATATAGCATTGTAGAAGAAATTGGGAGAACCAAAGGAAAGGGAGTTGCAGAATTGCTGCCAACTCAGTCAATTCATTCATTCATCATAATTGGTTCCTACACACATATTAGAATAACTAACTAACTAGCTACTTGCACCGAAACCATTACACAGTAAACATACTAACTAACTAACAACAACGTCTAACCATATTACACATTTGACATATCAGACTTGCATGGAATTAGGACATGCTCCTCTGATGCAAGACAAAGGCAGGAAATATATACTTCTATTCACACACCAAACCATTTAACTAACAGGATTAGATGTACACAATAACATTCACATATCCACACAAAGTTAATAAGCAAACAAAAGTGCAAACAAAACTAAATATAAACTCACCGAGCTTCAGAGTGGTCCGGTGAACAAATTGTTGCCAAGTTTGTTCATCAAGAAATTTGTACTTGTCCTGTGGTTGCACAATAAGACAATGTTGAGTCTTTCAACTTCTCAGAGTCAAGGACGGTGTATGTAAGCCGGATAGTGTCCCAAATAGGATCCTTTATTGTGCTTTGGTCCACATTTTTCCACTCATCAATCAAGATGCTAACCTTGCTGCGTACTAGAGAGCCGACAAAACTAGTATATGTGGTTTTATTAGGACCGAAAGGTTGCAAATTTTCATCAAACTGAATCTCGAGCTTCGTCCGGAATTCCGACTAAGGGAAACCTCCCTCATCCGTGTGCCGCTTCTACCACGGCGTGCACGGCGCTGAGGAGGCTCATTGTGAGATGAAGAGGGTTCGTTCGTCTTATCCACACCAGTCAAAGCAGTATCTGGAGTTCCAGGAACACGAGTAGAATCGTTTTCACCGTTCATTTTCAAAAAAGTGAGAGGAATGGCTGAGCAAATGAGGGAGTATTAGAGGCTAACAGTACATGGGGCGAGGAAGAGAGGTAATGCAACAGGAAGGGTTTCGCAACGTGAACAGGGGTTCGTTCTTCAGTGAGAGTGTCAAAAGCTTCCGCGCGAAGAAACTCTATTTGGCGCTTCATTTTTAAGACCGGACAAATGAGTATATACAGTCTTAAAAGTTAACCTTTAAGACCGGTCTTCCTAAAACTCCGGTCTTAAAATTAATTATTTTTTTATTTAAACTTTAGTACCGGCCTGATTTTACGTCCGGTCTTAAAAGTATAACTTTTAAGACCGTTCTTTCTTTATCTCCGGTCTTAAAAGTAATTAATTTTTTATTTAAACTTTAGTACCAACCATATTTTATGTCCGGTCTTAAAGTTCTAAATTTTAAGACCGTCTATTATATACGTTCGGTCTTAAAACTTTAATACCTTTATCTTTTAATTTTTCTGTATTAATTTTGGAGTGTAGAAAATATAAGTCTCGCTATATGAGATTTCTCCAAATGTAATTGATATTTCAATTTTTTTAATAACATTTTTTAAGACCGGTTGTTATTTTTACAGGTCTGGATAAGACATATGAAAAAATGATCTAGTATAAGAAGTTCTTTATATTTACAAATCGGCCACCGGTCATAGTTTTAGGAGCAGCCATTCGTTAGTCCGGTCTTAATGAGGCGATCTTAAAGCACTTTAGCGTATAAGAAGTTCTTTATATTTACAAATCTGCCACCGGTCATAGTTTTAGGAGCGGCCCTTCGTTAGTCCGGTCTTAATGAGGCGATCTTAAAGCACTTTAGAGTATAAGAAGTTCTTTTTATTTACAAAAATACCACCGGTCACACCTTTAAGAGCGGGCCGTCGATGATCCGCTCTAAATGAGGCAGTCTTAAATCCATTTTTTGCACTAGTGGATGAAGAACAATTGAGAGAATTTCAAAACTTCTATTTTGATCCACCAAATAACAAAAACCTGAATGAATAATGTTTGTGGCTGCCATCTAACGTAAAGTTAACCTAAAATGGAAATGGGCTTCAATGGTTCAAGCCAAAACAGAAATAAAATAAAAGTGGACTTTAATTACAAAATTCGAGTCCAAATAAAATCCAGAATTGTAAATCTGACTTCGGCTCCAAAATCGACCACCCTCTTGTCCGAATTTTCTCTTTATGTATTCATAACAATTGCAGCTCTCTGAATCATCTGAAATATGAGACAAAAATGAGGCAAATCCGATGTCTGGTTCAAGAGTTTTGGTAAAAATAGTGAAGCAATGTAAAACTGGAATTTTATTATTAAAAAAGGCTAAAATGTAATCAAAGGCCCAAAGCCCAAATGAATATAAAAGCCATTATTTATTAACTAAAGAGTCCTAAATTATTAATCAAGAGATAAAAAGAAGTGTATAAAATATTCAATTATCAAATTCCCCCACACTTATCTTTTTGCACTCCTGAGCAAAATTCAAAGAAAAAGACTAAAAGGAAAAACTCTTTTTTTCTAACAATTGCTAACAATGCAAAATCCGAGCAAGGGACACAAAGCTTCAAAAGATCAATCATTCAAGACCAAAATCCTTTCATCTCAAATTACAAATCATGGCAATCTCAATCAATGATGCTAACCACAAAAGATGGTCTCTCAAAGGATGCTCTCAATTAATCTCTCAAGTGTATAGGGGTAAATTAGTGTATCGCTCAAATTCTACTCAAGAACAATGTTCTACCATAAGCTTGCTCAACTTCTACGTCTCCACTACTCATAACACATACATGCACAAATCAAGAGAGCTTGTTATTAAAGGTTGTAATAGGGCTAGAGTGAAGGTAGGTAATAGTATGGAATGAGAGGCTAAGCACCAAAGAAATCAAAAAGAGCACTGATAAACACAATCTTTCTCTCTATGTATGAATTTTTTTTCTTATATATCTCCTTTCTTTCTATGTATTGTCTTTTCTTTTTCTTTCTTTCTTTTCTGTTTGTTTTTCTTCTTTTTTTCTTTTCTTTCTTTAAAATCACAATGACAAAATCAAATATCTCCCCCCATACTTAAACTGTTGCACTCCTGAGCAACCCCCACACTTAAACATAAAACCTGGGTGAAACCAATGCTCAATAAATTTCCAAGGTGCGGAATAAAATGATTTTACGCTTAGGCTTGTAATGTGGTTTAGAAAAGAAGGAGTAAAAAAGGCACAAAGGGGCTAACAAAGGAACATAATGCAAGGGAAAGCTATTTGGCCAAAGTGGGGAAATTAAAAGAAAGAAAACAAGCTTCCATCATACTTAAGCACGTAAGTGAAAAATATAGTTTCAAAAAGAAAAGGAGCAAGTTCTAGAGAACACAAATCAGGAGCAGATGCACACATGAAAGAACAAATGGCAAAAGATGAATTCCATTCATGCAGGCCCAAAACCTCACAAGGTGAATACCAACTTAGGCAATCAACAACATCAGATCAACTACCAAGACATGTAATCGAAGAGTCAAGAATTGCAGACTAAATAGAATGATCCATTAAAACCAAAATGTCCAAGTTCATAATATGTAGCAATCATAGAAAGAGAGACTGTATTTATTTTTGAAAAGCAAAGTGCAAAAATGAAAAAAAATAAAAGAGAAAGAGGGGGAAGAAAGAAGAATACTCCCCAAGGGTTTATGGAGGGTAAGTGGCATTAATGAGGAGAATCCCTGCTTCCTCAGGCTGCTGCTGGGATCCCTCATGAAATTGCTTGAGGCGATGCCCATTTACCTTAAAAGTTCGTCCCGTGGGAGGATCACATAGCTCAAAAGCACCAAAGGGAAATATGTTAGTGATCACAAAAGGGTCATCCCATCTAGATCGAAGCTTACCAGGCATAAATTTCAGACGAGAGTTAAACAAAAGAACTTTCTGGCCTACAGAAAATTCTTTCCTTAGAATATGCTTTATCATGGAATGCCTTAGTCTTTTCCTTGTATAACTGTGAACTCTCATAGGCATCCAATCTAAGCTCATCTAACTCTTGCAACTGCAGCTTCCGTTCCATCCCAGACTTAGCCAAATCCATGTACATTGCTTAATGGCCCAATAGGCTTGATGCTCCAACTCAACCGGAAGATGACATGCCTTACCAAAGACAATCCGATAGGGAGACATCCCAATCGGAGTCTTGTAGGCGGTGTGATATGCCTACAAAGCATCATCTAGTCGCTTACTCCAATCTTTCCGGGTAGAGTTGACAGTCTTCTGAAGGATTTGCTTAATCTCTCTATTTGAGACTTCAACCTGACCGTTGGTCTGAGGATGGTATGCTGTGGAAACCTTCTGAAGCACTCCATACTTGCGTAACAAGGCACCCATGCTTCGATTGCAAAAATGGGAACCCCGGTCACTAATAATAGCTCTAGGAATGCCAAACTGCGAGAAAATGTTAGACCTAACAAAGTCCACCACCACAGAAGAATCATTAGTCCGGGTGGCTTTTGCCTCAACCAATTTCGAGACATAATCAACAGCCAGCAGTATGTAAGTATAACCATATGAAGCAGGAAATGGACCCATAAAATCAATACCCCAAACATCAAAGATCTCACAAAACAATATAGGGTTTTGGGGCATCTCATGCCTACGGAAATACTCCCCGCCCTCGACGGTTATCACATGACTTGCAAAACAAATGGTCATCATGAAACAGGGAAGGCCAAAATAAACCACATTCTAACACTTTCCTAGCAGTTCTTTGGGGTCCAAAGTGACCACCACAGGCAGAAGCCTGAGAAAAATGCAATATGGAGTGAAATTCATGATCAGACACACATCTCCTAACCACCTGGTCACTACAAAACTTCCACAAATAAGGGTTATCCAAACATAATATTTAGACTCACTTTTCAATTTTAAGGTTTGGGCCCTAGTAGAGTCTACAGGAAAAACACCAGCTACCAAGTAGTTAACCAGATTAGCATACCATGGGATCTTACCTTGCTCATCGTGAAATCATCCCGAATAGAAGAGGGTGAGAGGGAGAATGGATAATGCGACTCAAGTGGTCAGCTACCCAGTTTTGTGCTCCACTTCTGTCTCGAATCTTTACATCAAATTCTTGGAGCAGTAACATCCACCGAATGAGTCGTGGCTTAGCATCTGTCTTTTTCAACAGGAACTTTAAAGCAGCATGGTCAGAGAAAACAATTACTCTACTAGCTAGCAGATATGACCTAAACTTATCGAAAGCAAAGATAATAGCCAACAACTCATTTTCAGTGGTAGTGTAATTAGACTGAGCAGAATCTAAAGTCCTTGAAGCATATGCAATGACATGGGAAGCTCTATCAACCCGTTGTGCCAAGATAGCACCAACCGCATAGTTGGAAGCATCGCACATCAACTCAAAAGGGAGGTACCAATCAGGGGGTTGGATCACTGTGGCTGTGGTCAGGCAACGCTTCAAGTGATCGAAGGCCGCCTTGCATTCCTCATTAAATACAAAGTCAGTGTCCTTATGCAAAAGGTTAGACAAGGGTCGAGCAGTCTTGCTGAAATCCCGAATGAAACGTCGATAGAAACCTGGATGACCAAGAAAAGAGCGAACTTCCCGCACAGAAGCAGGGTAAGGAAAAGTAGTAATTACATCTATCTTAGTAGGGTCTACCTCAATCCCTTTCTTAGACACTATGTGTCCCAAGACTATACCTGACTCAACCATAAAGTGTCACTTTTCATAATTCAACACAAGATTAGATTCAATGCACTTATGCAAGACTTTAGACAAGTTAGCTAAGCATGCATCAAAATCAGACCGATATATAGTGAAATCATCCATAAAAACCTCCATGCAGTCCTCTAGAAACTCAGGGAAAATACTTACCATACAACACTGAAAGTTGCCAGGTGCATTGCAGAGGCCAAAAGGCATCCTCCGGTAAGCATATGTCCCAAAGGGGCATGTGAAGGTCATCTTCTCCTGATCCTGAGGAGCAATATGGATCTGGAAGTATCCAGAGTAGCCATCCAGGAAGCAGTAATGTGACTTACCAGCCAATCGCTCTAACATTTTGATCAATGAAAGGTAAAGGGTAATGATCCTTGCGAGTGGCTTGGTTGAGTCTCCTATAATCGATACAAACTCTCCAACTATTATGAACTCGAGTAGGAATGAGCTCATTCTTCTGATTGGCTACTACAGTAACACCAGACTTGTTGGGAACCACCTGGACTGGGCTAACCCACTGGCTATCAGAAATGGGATAGATGATGCCAGCTTGCCGAAGCTTAGTGACCTCGTTCTTCACCACATCAAGGATAAGAGGGTTAAGGCATCTCTGAGGTTGCCTCACCGGCTTAGATTCCTCTTCCAAAAGAATCTGATGCATGCACATAGAAGGGCTAATGCCAACTATGTCAGCTAATGTCCACCCAATGGCTTTCTTATTCACCCTCAATAAGCTTAGCAGCTTCTCTTCTTGATCAGACAAAAGATTATTTGCCACAATGACTGGAAACTGCTCATTCACCTCCAGAAATGCATACTTCAGGTGATCTAGAAGGGATTTCAACTCTAGTTTGGGCGGTTGCTCAGTGGAAGGAAAAAGCTTGGGTGGTTGTTGCAACAACTCTGATGCCATCACACTAGAAATGCCAGAAACCACATTCAAAGAAGTAGAAGAAGAACTGTGGCTATACAACTCAATGTTAATATCAGAGTTCAACTTATCAAAATCAGAAGCAAGCTCATCAAAATCAGAATCAGGATGCACATCAGGATCAGGATAAAGCTCAAATTCAGAATCAACATCAGAATCCACAAGCAAGTCAGAATCACCAAATAATGCAGCATTACCAATAAGGCAAGGGATAGAAAACGTCCCTGGATCTTTGCATTTACGAGGCATGGTAGGTTGGATGAGTGCTGATACATTCTGGTTCAAACTAACTCATTCATTCCCCTTCAGTCGCCTCTTGTTGGTACACAACTCCTTCAGAAACTTGACATACTTTGGAATTTGTTTGACTGCATCTAAGAGAGGGATGTTGATCTCTACCCTTCTGAATGTCTCTAGTATATCCTTCTCTTGTGCTTTTGCTGCCAACCTCTTGGATTGAATTGCTATCTGAGGGAAAGGAAGAGGAATGGGAATGTCTTCCTCTTCACCTTGCTGCATTGCCTTTTTATTTTTAGAATCAATCTTCACAGTTTCTGACTCTCTTTCTGATATGGAAGTCATATCTGCAGTTGGTTTAGGTTCCTTCAATTGTTTGCCAGACCGAAGGGAGATAACACTCACATTCCCCTTAGGATTAGGAATTATTTGTGAAGGAAGAGTGTTGGACCCCTGAGGTTGAAGCTGGTTCGATAATGTTGCCAACTGCCCAATCTGTGTTTGCAAACTCTGAATGGAAGTGTCAGTTTACTGTTGGAACTGCATATTGGCTGTGACAAATTGCTTCATCATATCTTCAAGTGAGGAACCACCACCACCACTACTACTAGCATGCTGTTGTGCCGCCTGTGGAGGTGCACATATGGCTGGTCGAGGAGGTGGTGCTGGCAAAAGAGGTGCAGATTGTTGCTGGAAAGTCTGTGGTCTGTCTTGTCTCTGCTGGTAATTCCCAGTGCAACGATACTGGTTACTCTGGTTTTTATTTTGGTTCCAACGAAAGTTGGGGTGATTTCTCCAACCAGATTATAAGTATTGGAAAAGGCATTATTCTCGCCGGTATTGTGGCTTTCTGGAAAAACACCCACTGCAGCCTCTTGGCCGGTCTTGGTAAGTAGGATCATGCAAGGTAGGGCAAGAGTCAGTAGAATGATAAGGGTCAGAACAAAACCCACAGGAGTACCCATTCCGATGAGGGGAAGACTGTACTATTTGTGTCACTGCCAACTGCCTCACAAGGGAAGTCAGATCATCAAGTCTAGTCTCTAATCTCTGAGAATCATACTGGATTGGAGGTGCTTGAATATGGTAAACAGGAGTACTATTGGCCCTGGTGCCAAACTGCTGAGTTATCTGCCATAATGGATATCAAGTCTTAAGCATCAAGGTGTCTTGTTACTCATAGCCCCACCACTAGAAGCATCCACCAGCCCTTTGTCTACCGGCGATAGACCATCATAGAAATAGGTAATCAAGTCTTTTTCAGTTATCTGATGGTGTGGACAGCTTGCACATAACCTTTTGAACCTCTCCCAATACTCATGCATAGTCTCCCCAGTGACCTGTTTAATGTTGCCAATTTCCTTCTTGATCGCAGTTGCTCTTGAGGAAGGGAAATATTTCTCTAGAAATAACCTCTGAATATCAGTCCAGCTCCCAATAGATGAGGGCAGAAGGTACAACAACCAATCCTTGGCTCCACCGTCCAATGAGAAAGGAAAAGCTCTAAGCTTGATATGATCTTCATCAATGGCTTGTGGTTTCATTGTGCTGCACACTACATGGAATTCCTTCAAATGCTTAATGGGGCACTCACCTGCAAGACCATGAAACTTAGGCAACAAGTTTATTAGACCAAATTTAAGCTCAAAGTTAGCAGCAAGGTCAGGATATTGGATGCACAAAGGTTGATAATTAACATCAGGTGCAGCCAATTCCTTTAAAGTAGGATGATCTGCCTGTTCTTCTGCCATAATGTCTGAGTTAGCAAAATTGCTACTAGAATCAGTGAAAATAACAAGAATGGACACAATCAGAATGGTCAAAATCAGACTCCAATTGAGTGTCTAGTTCAGTATTAATCTTATGACTTAGCCTAACAACTCTTCTAGCAGTAAGAATTGTTCTTTCTATTTCAGGATCAAATGGCAACAAATCTTCTAGATTAGTAGTATTCCTGGTACTCATGCAGCATACACACAAAGCAGGATTGACAAACACACAAAATTACGAAACTGCCACCAAAAGTGGTAAAAAGCAGAATCTCAGAATTACGAAAATGCCACAAGAAGTGGTAAAAAGTATAAAAACACTACAACAAGAAAGCAAAAACACAAAAAACAAAAACGAAAACTTATGTTAGAAATTGACCAAAACAAGTCTAGAAACACTATCAAATGATTTTTAAAATTTTTGGGACTTGGACAGGGCAACCCCTAGACCATTGGGGAACACAAAAATGGAATAAAAAAACTTTAAAAATTGAAAAAGTGGTCTAAACGATGGAATTTGGCGAAAAGGAGATTACCACAAAGATTCTCGATGTGCCCTGAGAGATTGGCCATTTTCTATCACTGTACCAATTTTCAGCCAAATCAGAGATACTCCAAAAAAAATTACCGTTGTAGAAATCATAGAATTAAAACTTAAAACAGCGAAAAAGTGGTCTAAACGTTGGAATTTGGGGAAAATAGGGTATACCTCACTCCCAAGGAGAGTGACTCTTTCTTAGAATGCCCAATTCCTTATCAATAAGACCTGGTTTGAGTGATCTGGGTCAGAAAAACTTCTGTCCGACCACCTGAACCACCTAAACTACTACCGAAATGAAGCTATTTACACTAATGTTACTAATCAAACCAATGCAAATTCCCCGGCAGCGGCGCCATATTTTGAAACAGATTTGTCGTGTCCCTCAAAATAACCAGATTCAGTAAAAGATTTGCAGTAATAGGGAAGCTGGATCGTTTTCTAAACGAACTTGTAGCAGGTTTGATATAGGCAGTAACAACGAACCATAACAGTAAAATTGGGGGGGGGGTTTGGTTCAACAAATTAAAAAAAACGAAATAACAGAAACATAATGAAATAAACTCAGATTAAACAGATAAACAAAAGATTAACCCAGGATTTTGAATTCCACCACTTTCCTTCCTCGGACGAAAACAGATTTGAAACGAACTAGTGATTGATTCTGAACGAACCGAAATCTCTGCGTTCGTCCAGAAAATCCCTCCACTAGACGATCGCCTAGCGTTTATCCGAACAGCGGAGCATCACTGTGCAATCGGATAGAAATACTTTAACCTAGTTCGAACTTAGTCCTTGGGATATCTCAATCCAGGCGTTAAGTCTAACACGCAATCCGAAAGTAAATCGAATCCAAATTTACAAAACAGAAACGAATTTGTTACCATTAAGAACGAGTCCTCTGGATAGTGGAATCCTTAATCCGTGGGCTAATCACCGAAGCTTAGTCCATCATGGCTGTGCAGAACAAAAATGGAGCAGAAATGAAGAAGTTCATCATGAACACGAAGAACACGAAGAACAGATGAAGAACAGTTGAGAGAATTTCAAAACTTCTATTTTAATCCACCAAATAACAAAAACGTGAATGAATAATGTTTGTGGCTGCCATCTAACTTAAAGTTAACCTAAAATGGAAATGGGCTCCAATGGTTCAGGCCAAAACAGAAATAAAATAAAAGTGGACTTTAATTACAAAATTCGAGTCCAAATAAAATCCAGAATTGTACATCTGACTTCGGCTCCAACATCGACCACCCTCTTGTCCGAATTTTCTCTTTATGTCTTCATAACAATTGTAGCTCTCTGAATCATCTGAAATATGAGACAAAAATGAGGCAAATCCGATGTCTGGTTCAAGATTTTTGGTAAAAATAGTGAAGCAATGTAAAACTGGAATTTTATTATTAAAAATGGCTAAAATGTAATCAAAGGCCCAAAGCCCAAATGAATATAAAAGTCATTATTTATTCACTAAATAGTCCTAAATTATTAATCAAGAGATAGAAAGAAGTGTATAGAATATTCAATTATCAAGTGGCCAATTGTATTGGCCACATAGATTTGTGGCATTGAATTAGATGTTAATTAGGTTAGTAACTGAACTAGCTAGGAAGTATGGAAGGCAATCATGATAGAAGTTGGATGTACAATCATCTAACTGATAGAAGACAACTAACTCAAGAATTCTTGGCGGGTTTGAAAGAGTTCATCCAATTTGCTTTGGCACATTCAACTAATTCAAGCAGGGTGATCAGTTGTCTATGTGTCAAATGTAGGTGTTTAAGATTTAAAGATCCGGGCACGGTCAAAATCCATTTGTGTAAAAAGGGATTCATGAAGGATTATGAATGTTGGGAATGTCATGGCAAAGTCCAACAGACACCGAGTGGTTATTACGGGGACAGTAGTCATCAAGACAACCTTAATCAATATGAGCAGTTGGTTATGGATGCCGTGGGACTGTCGATCAGCTAATATTTTGATTTCGTTACTCATGTTGAATCGTCATACATGGGAGAGGAGATCGATAGACATACTCAACCACAATACATAGGAGAGGATCCTCATTCGGAAGCCGTTAGGTTCTATAAAATGCTTCAAGAAGCGCAACATCCGTTATGGGAAGGTTGCGAACACTTTGAAAATAGTGAATATTCATCGCTATCGGCTACCCTAGAAATACTAAGCTTGAAGACTGATTGCCACATGAGTGAGAGGAATTACAATGAAATTATGCAGATCATGAGTAAGATTGTTCCCAAAGACAATAATTTTCTGAAGGATTTTTTTACCAAGCAAAAGAAAATGTGAAAGAGCTTGGTCTTGGATGTGAAAAAATCCATTGCTGTCCCAGAGAGTGTATGTTGTATTACAAGGATGATGCTGAGCTGACCAATTGCAAATTATGTGGACATGACAGATACAAAGTTGTGAGGAATGCAAGGAAAATGACTCGTCGAGCATTAAGCAAGATGTTGTACTTTCCTCTTGTGCCCAAACTTCAGAAATTGTATGCATCAAAACAAACAACTGCTTACATGAGGTGGTACAGGGAGCATCGCTGGGATGAAAACTTTGTGGCGCATCCATCCGATGCCGAAGCTTAGCGTAAATTTGACAAGCCAAATCCTTTCTTTGCTATGGATTCCCGTAATGTTCGTCTTGGTCTATGTTCAGATGGGTTTGCTCCTTTTAGCAATACGGCCAGGAATTATTCCTATTGGTCTGTCATTGTGACTCCGTACAACCTCCTACCTTCTATGTGCATGAGAAGAGCCATTTATCTTTGCTCAACAGGAGCAACAAGTTTACTATACCTTATACCCCACATCCCGTTAAAGGTGGAGGGGAGTTTGATAGCCGGAATATTACCAAGAGGGGGGGGTGAATTGGGGATATTAAAATTTTCTTGCAAACTAAAACAGAAATAGCAAAGGAGGAGGAAGTAAATGGACACAAGGAAATTTATACTGGTTCGGTCCTAATCCTCGACCTACGTCCAGTCCCCAGACACACTCCGGGATTTCACTAACTCACATTCAAATGATTACACACCCTGTAACACTCGGAGCAGTTCTCTCCCTCTAATTCCACTCCCCCTTACAAGTTGTAATTGAATAACCCAATCTCAAAGTCCCAACACTTTGAGATTCTCACAAGGAAATGCTAACTGAAGAATAGCTCTCTGTAAGAGCAGATAACAATAAACACTGAAGAGCTATGTGATACAGGGAAATTTAATGAAACAGTGCAGGAACGAAACTCTCGTAAGGAATTGTTCTGTCCTTGAGTGTATGCATTCTGTGTATATTCAGTGTGTGAAGAGCAGTCGATGCTTCATCTATTTATACTGCTTGAAGATGACCGTTGGAGCTCCACTAGAATTTGAATTTCATTCAGTCCATAATTGTTCGGTGATTCTCTGCATAATTCTTATTAATTGGAGATATTCTCGTTGGAGCGTTTGGAGCGTCTGGTCATGTTCGGAGTATTTGCCTGTGATCCAGTGTTTCTGAAAATAGCTTTAACGAATCAAGTCTCATTGCTTTCTATCTGGTTGAAGATTATTATCCTCATTTCCAGCATGTTTCCCGTTGTGCTTCGTTTTTGCGTGACCCATGATGATTTCAAAATGATCCTGTATTATAACTTAAACATTTGAAAACTATGAGCAAAACGGTTAGAAACAGGTCATTAAAGATCATCATTAATAATATTGAATGCCTGAATCGAAATCTGAAGTCTCGACAGAGCAGAAGAATTTTTACCGATCATACTCGAGTATTAAATATTAATACTCGGGTATCTATTCAGTTATATCGGAAATCTTGTTTCTACGCACATACTCGAGTATCTCTTACTCATACTTGAGTATTGCTCTGTTATTTGAAGGTTCGTAGTTTCCAGTGAATATTTATCTGTCCAATACTCGAGTATCTACTAGCTATACTCGAGTATCATATCAAATCCAGTATGTGATCGTTAAAACTTCTGATTCGATACTCGGGTATACTTTATCAATACGCAAGTTTTGATTCCTGAAACACTTAAACAACTATGTTAGACTAATTATACTTGGGTATTACAAATCAATACTTGAGTACACATTAATGCACATGATTAATGTTTGATTCAAAACCTTAAATGCTTCAAGTCTTGTTATCATCAAAACTTTGAGAGCTAACATTCTCCCCCTTTTTGATGATGACAACACATAGATAGATGTTTTGAAATTTTTAGGTTTTGATATCAATAATTAAAAAGAACAGTATGAGATCATAATATGTAAGTCTATTCCATTAGTCAAGATATTGCTGCATATATATCAGAATTCACAGAGTAGACCCAAAATGCAGCATAAACATACAAATATCAAGTGCATATGTCATTACACCAAAATATTAGAAAAACATCTTAACATCCTAGTTCTAGAGCATTCAGCAAACAGAACACAGAAAAACATTAACAAGATCAACTAGCTTGCTCTGGATTTTCTCCCCCTTTGTCATCCATCAAAGAGGGGGATGCAAGAGCAGTATTGGGATCAGTGGGAGGAGTAGTGATAGGATCAGAGTGTGGTGCAGCAGTAGGCGGAGCAGGAGGAGCAGCCATAGTGGGTATAGGAAGGTGAGGGGAGGGCTGAGCTCTGGAGGTGCTGGCTCCATTCAAGAGTCTGTCAAGCTTGCTGTCCACCATCGAGAAGACTGTATGTATCTGATCAACTCTGAACCCAAAGTCAGCAAAGTAACCTTCAAGGTTGCTCAACCTGTCATCCAAGGAATCCCTCAGCTCTGCTTGAGTTCTGTCTGTTCTTTCAACAGCTGAAATTCCTTTCTCATTTCCTCAGTATGTGACCGGAATTGGGATTCAACCAACTTACCCATGTTTTTCATCTCATTGGCCATGGCTGAGAGCATCTGAGAATTGAGCTTTCGGTATTGTTCCATGAATGGATTTAGAACATTTTGGATAGATGCATTGATCGAGTTCTGGATTGCGGCTTGATTGAAGGGGAGAGAGGTAGAGCGAGTGCCTGCTTCTGAGGATTGAGCTTCTTCTGGTTGTCTGGAGGAAGAAGGTGTAGGTTCCTTAACACTTTTCTCCTTTTGTTTACCAGTAGCCTCGGTGAAGGAAATTTTCATGTAAAGAAGATGGGACTTGCCAAATTTCCTCGGAAATATAGTTCTGTCATTAGGCAGGAGGTACCAAATATCGTTGAAGCCTATGATTTGAGAAACAAGGTTTGGAAAAGGGATTGTATTTTTCTTGGAAGCGCTAGAGGTGGATAAGAAATGAGACATTTCAGAAATGATCCACTTCCCCAAGTTCCTTGGTTCCTTAGCTATGATGGAGGCAAACAATTCATAGTCTTTAAGTACGAAGTGCATATAGCTTTGCCCCTTGTTTACCATGTTGCGGGTATATAGGTACCAAATGACTCTATATGTATCACACATTTGACTAGGCTTGAATTTTAATGGCTTTCCATCATATTCTTCATGAGGCAGTAAAATTTTGAAACACTCAGACTGAGAAAGTTTAGGAGGATCCTCAGGCACACTAGTGAATCCAAACAGAGTATTAAGAGATTGAGAAGAAATCTTGAGTTCCTTTCCTCTGACAGACGTACTAAAACATCTTCATCATGTTTATGAACTTTCTCTTCTACATACATGTTATGATAGAAGATTTTGACAACTTGAGGAGAGTAAGGTGTGGAAATTCCTAACAGAGGCATGTATTGTCGAAGCCATGGAGCAAGATCCATATTGCAATTTTGTCTAAAATCTTCTAGGTCTAAATATACAATAGGACAGAATGGTCTGAGATCATGATTTACTGCAAAGGAATCGTCATGTGGAAGCACTAGAGGGTCTTGGGACATACCAGGAGGACAGTGAAGTGCGCTAATCTGTCCAATGAGCTTTGCAGCGAAAGGACCAATTGTACCGACATGATTCTGTGCATTTGAAGCTCTCTGCCTTTTTGAAAATTGGGGTTTTTGAACACGATCCTCAATACTCTTAGAGCGTCGTTCGTGGAATACTTCGTCAGAATCATTGAACGCTGACGGTCCTCCATAAGCCATAGATAGCGAATCACTTTGAGATTGAGACTGGGCTTTGCTCTTCCCTTTGCTGGTGGATAACGAATCAGTTTGAGGATGAGAAATAGAGCGAGATGGTTCAACTATGGAAACAGATTTGGATTTTGCTTTGGATTTTTGGGGCAATTTCGATCCGCGTTGGTAAGTTGAACGCGGTTTCTTCGTTAGAGGTTGTTTGGATGATTCAGATGAGGATTGTGCCATTCTAATTTTTTATTTTCGTCGGAGAAGAGAGAGTGGGTTTGGCCGAGAGGATTTCGTCGGAGAAGATGAAAAATGGAGGAAACTTCAACGGTCGGGAGAAGGGCGACGAAGTGGTAACGGAGGTGAAGGACAAAGTGACGGCTGGAGAGAGTAGGGTTGAAAGTATTAGAGAGTAGTGAGTAAGTGAGAGACAGAAGTATTTGAATAAGAGACGGAGGGATTAAATGAAAATGGCAGAAAAATTTTAAATTTCCTGTTGGGGTCCGATAGTACTCGAGTAGCTCATTTAAATACTCGAGTATTGCACTTCTACTTGCTAATGACAGTTCATACTTGGGTATTCACTACTCAGATAACTTTTAAGATAAATACCAAAATACCTTATTTCAAGTATGTATTGTGAATACTTGAATTGTCTTGACTTGTAAAATGATTTTTAAGCATCAGGTGGATGATTCAGTGATGGATTTTTTGTTGACGAGGAACTGTACTCGGGTATGGAACTTACCTACTCGAGTATTGTTAAAAGGTTCTATCTGTAGAGCTTCCTCAGTTCATCAGTACCCGAGTATGACTTTAGGGTACTCGAGTACCAGTTGTCTTCAGAAGTGTCTTTCGGCTTTGACAGTACTTCGAGTATGTATCTATGGTACCTGAGTATGAGTCTCTTTTCCTTGCCAGTGATATGGAAATCCCGATACTACTCGAGTACATACGTGGAATGCTCGAGTATCCCTGCCTATTCTGTACTGAATGACAAGTTTAAATGCCGATATTGCTTGAGTATTAACAGTTTCACGTTACTCATAGAATATCCTGCAAAACAAAATGCTGAACACTCCGATGCTTAAGTCAGTTTTCTCATAATCATCAAAACATAATTAATAATATTATGGTTACTTACAGTTCATTGTGATTTACCATTCCCAATTCTCTTCTAATGAAATTGAATTGATCTTTGGCTAATGGTTTGGTGAAAATGTCAGCAAGCTGTAAATGTGTTGGGATGAATATGACTTTGACATCCTTCTTTTGAACATGATCTCTGATGAAGTGATGTCTGACATCAATATGCTTGGTTATTGTATGTTGCACTTGATTCTTTGCCAAGCTTATTGTGCTTGTGTTGTCACAAAGGATTGGAATTTCTTTGAGATGGACTCCTAAGTCTGATAGTTGCTAATTTAGCCAAAGGACTTGTGCAAAGCAACTTGAGGCAGCAACATACTCAGCTTCTGCGGAAGATACGACTACTGTGGTCTGTTTCTTACTAAACCATGACACAAGTGAACCTTCAAAGAACTCACATTGCCCACTTGTGCTTTTTCTGTCAGTTTTGTAGCCGGCATGATCAGAATCTGAATAGGCTACCAAGAACTCTTGTTGTCCTTTTGGAAACCACAATCCAAGCTCCTTTGTATCTGATAGATAACGAAAGATCCTCTTAACATGTTCAGCATGTGACTCTTTGGGAGCGGATTGGAATCTTGCGCACATTCCCACACTAAACTGAATGTCAGGGCGGCTTGCTGTAAGGTAGAGCAATGATCCGATCATTCCTCTATATTTTGTAATATTGAAATCCTTGCCTTTTTCTTCATCAGCATCCAGTGATGCAGTTGAACTCATCGGAGTGTCAGCACTATTGCAATGTTCCAATCCAAACTTCTTAAGCAGATCACGAAGGTACTTGGTTTGTGAAATGAAGATTCCATCCTTTCTTTGTTTGATTTGCAGACCAAGAAAATAGTTCAACTCACCCATCATAGACATCTCAAATTCATTCTGCATTATCTTTGAAAATTCTTCACACAAAGCATCATTAGTAGCACCAAAGATAATATCATCAACATATATTTGCACAACCAAAATTTCATTTAACTTGTTGGTTTTAATAAACAATGTTGTATCTACCTTGCCTCTAATAAACCCTTGATCGAATAAAAATTTACTTAGCCTTTCATACCAGGCTCTAGGAGCTTGTTTAAGACCATATAAAGTTTTCTTTAATCGATACACATGGTCTGGATGATGTTCATTTTCAAAACCAGGAGGTTGTTCAACATAAACTTCCTCCTGAATAAAGCCATTAAGAAAAGCACTTTTGACATCCATTTGGTAGAGTTTGAAATCTTTAACACAAGCAAAGGCTAAAAGAACTCTTATAGCTTCCAATCTAGCTACTGGAGCAAAAGTTTCTTCATAGTCAATTCCTTCTTCTTGATTGTAACCTTTAGCCACTAATCTAGCTTTGTTACGAACAATGATTGTAGATTCTTCTCGTTTGTTCTTGAATACCCATTTGGTGCCAATGACCGGATGGTCCTTAGGCCTAGGTACCAAATCCCAAACTTGATTCCTAACAAACTGGTGTAATTCTTCTTGCATTGCTTTTACCCAATCATTGTCTGAAAGAGCTTCATCAATTTTAGAAGGTTCAATTTGAGAAATAAAAGCAGAGAAGGTTACTTCATTTAAGGTACTCTTTCTTGTTCTTACTCCTTGATTCACATCACCTATTACTTGATCTAAAGGATGATTTCTAATGAACTTCCAAGCCTTAGGCTGTGATGAACTAGAATTTTCACAAACATTTTGAGGTTTAGATTCAAAAACATTTTCAGGATTTTCAATTGAGGCAGGAGTAGTTTTTGAAAAGAACTGGTTTTTGAAAATATTTTCTTCATCATCAACCAGAGCCATTTTAGTTTTAGATTCCCAGAATACAACATGCATAGATTCTTCAACAACACGAGTATGAGTATTAAAGACTCTATAGGCTTTACTCCTGTTAGAATAACCTAAAAATATGCCTTCATCAGATTTAGAGTCAAACTTACCCAGATTGTCCTTACCATTATTATGTATGAAACACTTACAGCCAAAGACACGCGGATGGGACAGGTTTGGTTTTCTTCCTTTGTAGAGCTCATAAGGTGTTTTATTCAACTTCTTTCTCACATAGGCTCGGTTTGATATATAATTGGCCGTGCTCATTGCATCTGCCCAAAAGACCTGTGATGTTTGATTTTCGTTCAACATAGCGCGGGCCATTTCAGTAAGTACACGATTCTTCCTTTCAACCACACCATTTTGGTGTGGTGTTCTTGGTGCTGAGAAGTTGTGGTCAATTCCGTGAGCATCACAGAATTCTTGAAAATCTTGATTTTCAAACTCTCCTCCATGATCAGTTCAAATAGCTGAAATACACACCCCTTTCTCATTTTGCACTTTCTTGGCAATCACAATAAACATATCAAAAGTTGCATCCTTTGAAGATAAGAAAATAGTCCAAGTGAATCGAGAGAAGTCATCAACAATAACTAAAGTATATAAGTTCTCACCAAGACTCTTGACTCTAGCTGGACCAACCAAATCCATATGAAGTAGTTGAAGAGGTCGATTTGTAGAAATTTCAAATTTGTTTTTAAAAGATGATTTAGTTTGTTTACCTTTTTGACAAGCATCACAAATTATGTCGTTTTTAAATCGTAGTCTAGGTAGGCCAATAACTAAATCTTTTCTTAACAACTTGTCCAATTGAAGCATGTTGACATGAGCCAGACGCTTATGCCATAGCCAACTTTCGTTCAAGTTGCTAACAAAACACTTTTCGGAAGTAACTTTAGGTAAATCTAATGTAAAGCAGTTACCTTCTCTAGGAGCTTTAAACAGTATCTTAAGTTTACCTTTATCGATAGGAAGATCATCTTTCTTGACAATGAAACACTCTTCTGAGTCAAAGATGATCCAATTATTCTTGTCAGCACTTTGACTCACACTCAGGAGGTTGTGGTTGAGACCTTCTACCAAGTAGACATCTTTGATCATAGGTCCATCTTTTGTACCAATTTCACCAATTCCAGTAATTTTTCCTGATTGGTTGCCTCCAAAGGTGACTTTACCACCATCCTTTGATTTCATTGCAACAAATTTAGCTTGATCCCTTGCCATATGTCTGGAGCATCCACTGTCAATGTACCACTTGTTCATTCTTGATGCTCTCAAACAAACCTGCGAAATAAAAAGGATTAAGTTTTAGGTACCCATCTTTTCTTGGGTCCTTTGGGGTTAGTTTGGGCCATAGGAACATAGGTTCCTTTTGGGACCCATTGATAATTGCCAAATGGTTTATTTCTTCCATCCTTTTTGTGAAAACAAGAAGAGGTATTGTGTCCCTTTCGGTTGCAGTAATTACAATGAGCAAAAGGATTTGAAATGTGAACTGTTTTCTGAAAGTAGTTCAAATAAGATTTTTCACCTGTTTTCTTCTTTCCCTTTTTTTTGTCAAAAACTGGATTATAACCTATACCTGATCGATCATTAGTAAACCTTTGATCTTTTAGGATAACATTTAGCATTTCACTACCTTTAGTGAATTTCTCAAGAGTTTTCGTAAGATACTCTTTTTTCTTTTCCAGAATAAGGCATTCATCACATATGATATTTTTGGGAGAAGAAAGATTTTCTACTTGCTGTTCAAGAGTTGTATTCTTCTTTTTCAAAGCAAAATATTTTTCAGCAAGTTTTTCAAACTCATTTTGAACAAGATTGTACTCGGTAAACATTCATCATAGGTAGGTTTTGCATCATTATCAGGGAAAACAAAGTTTTCACAATTTGAAACTGAAAGTGAATTTTTTGTTTGTTGTTTAAGCAGTTTGTTTTTCTTTCTGGTAGTAATAAGTTCCCTTGCAATCTTTTTGAATTCAGAGTGTAACTCATTGTATTCAGAAAGTAACTCATCATAAGTAGGTTCAGGATCAAATACCTCTTTTTCATTTTCTTGTTGTTATTCTTCTTCTGCCACCAAGCAGACATTGGCAATTTCTTCTTTCTCCTCATCTTCTTCTTCGTCTGAGAAGCTGTCTCCCCATATGGCAGACACATAGGCATTCTTTCTGAATCGACTAAAATTCTTCTTCTTTTCTTTGTCTTTCAACTCTGGACATTCTGATTTGAAGTGTCCTGGTTTCTCACATTCGTAACAGATGACTTGAGCTTTATCACTTTTATTGCTTGAACTCCCTTTCTGGGGTCTATTTCTGAAGCCTTGATTCTTTTTGTAAAATTTCTTGAATCTTCGTACGAACATGGCCATTTCCTCATCATCTTCGGTTTTGACCTCCTTTTCTTTTACAGAATTTAGAGCAATACCTTTGCTTTTGCTGTTGTTAGCCTTGTTCAAGTCCTTCTTGAATTTCAACTTACTCTCGTATCCAGACAGGCTTCCAAACAGAGCTGCAACTGAAGACATTGATTATCCACGGGACTCTTCTATTGCTGTTACTTTAGCTTCCCAATCTTTTGTTAAAACATTGAGAATTTTTCTGACCTGAGGACCTTGATCATATGTCTTGCCCAAGGCTGCTAGTTGATTAGTTAGATGTGTGTAGCGAAGTTGGAACTCAGCGATGGTCTCCCCAGACTTCATTCGTAGTAAGTCATACTCTGTGGTCATAGTATTGATGCGATTTTCTTTGATTCCTGAAGTTCCTTCATACGCTATTTCTAAAGCCTTCCATATCTCTTTTGCAGTAGACAAGTTGCATATCCGGAAGTACTCCTTTTGACTGAGAGCACTTTGCAGCATCAAGATAGCTTTACTGTTGAGAGTAATATTTTTCCTGTCAGTCTCATTGAACTCATCTTCTGTTTTGGGAATGGCGATTCCTCCTTCAATCTTTGTAGGGATGTAATCTCCTTTTTCAATTACACGCGAGAGTCCATACTCAGAAGCTAGTACGTACACCTTGAACTTTGCTTTCCAGAAAGAGTAGTGTTCTCCGTTGAATCCTGGAGGTCGATTGATTGAGGCACCGTCAGGCAATATTCCTTCCATGATCTTATCTCAGGATGTTAAGCCCAAATGAGACACCCTGCTCTGATACCAAATGAAAGCCGGAATATTACCAAGAGGGGGGGTGAATATGGGATATTAAAATTTTATTGCAAACTAAAATAGAAATAGCAAAGGAGGAAGAAGTAAATGGACACAAGGCAATTTATACTGGTTCGGTCCTAATCCTTGACCTACGTCCAGTCCCCAGACACACTCCGGGATTTCACTAACTCACATTCAAATGATTACACACTCTGTAACACTCGGAGCAGTTCTCTCTCTCGAATTACAATCCCCCTTACAAGTTGTAATCGAATAACCCAAAACTTTGAGATTCTCACAAGGAAATGCTAACTGAAGAATAGCTCTCTGTAAGAGCAGATAACAATAAACACTAAAGAGCTATGTGATACAGGGAAATTTAATGAAACAGTGCAGGAACGAAACTCTCGTAAGGAATTGTTCTGTCCTTGAGTGTATGCATTCTGTGTATATTTGTGTGTGAAGAGCAGTCGATGCTTCATCTATTTATACTGCTTGAAGATGACCGTTGGAGCTCCACTAGAATTTGAATTTCATTCAGTCCATAATTATTCGGTGATTCTCTGCATAATTCTTATTAATTGGAGATATTCCCGTTGGAGCGTTTGGAGCGTCTGGTCATGTTCGGAGTATTTGCCTATGATCCAGTGTTTCTGAAAATAGCTTTAACGAATCAAGTCTCGTTGCTTTCTATCTGGTTGAAGATTATTATCCTCATTTCCAGCATGTTTCCCGTTGTGCTTCGTTTTTGCGTGACCCATGATGATTTCAAAATGATCCTGCATTATAACTTAAACATTTGAAAACTATGAGCAAAACGGTTAGAAACAGGTCATTAAAGATCATCATTAATAATATTGAATGCCTGAATTGAAATCTGAAGTCTCCACAGAGCAGAAGAATTTTTACCGATCATACTCGAGTATTAAATATTAATACTCGGGTATCTATTCAGTTATATCGGAAATCTTGTTTCTACGCACATACCCGAGTATCTCTTACTCATACTTGAGTATTGCTCTGTTATTTGAAGGTTCGTAGTTTCCAGTGAATGTTTATCTGTCCAATACTCGAGTATCTACTAGCTATACTCGAGTATCATATCAGAACCAGTATGTGATCGTTAAAACTTCTGATTCGATACTCGGGTATACTTTATCAATACGCAAGTATTGATTCCTGAAAGGCTTAAATAGCCATGTTAGACTAATTATACTTGGGTATTACAAATCAATACTTGAGTACACATTAATGCACATGATGAATCCTTGATTCAAAACCTTAAATGTTTCAAGTCTTGTTATCATCAAAACTTTGAGAGCTAACAGAGTTATCAAAACCAAAGCATGAAATATTATACCCAACTCAAAAGAGTCGGAAACATATGACGGTATGGCTGAATCGTTACAAGCTGATGTGGAACATGTACTACCCCTAAACATTGCTGAGGACGATGTACCGAGAAATCTGTTTGATTTGGCTGCGGAGTTAGAGTTGATTCCTATCCAAAATGGAAACTCGATTTTCCAACTTAATGACTCAAGTTTAGGTTTTTCCAAAAACCCGATCTTGCTCTCTGTCCCCGATAAACTCGAGTTTTGTTTCCAAAACTCGAGTTTGCTTCATTTGACAGCAAACTTTGCAACATCTTGAACAGACTGTCAACTTTTGAGGGCCATATCTCCCTGTTCTGAACTCTGTTTTGGTTGGTTCAAATCTTGATGGAAATCCATTTAATTATACTTTCATATGCCACCAATTGCAGCTCAATTGTATTTGTAGTTTGTGAGATACACTCAAAACATCGAGGCTTGATCTGCTGTATGGCGTGAATTTCACTGTCAACTTCTACAACTTATAGCTCCTTTATCTGAACTCCTTTTGGCTTGAATTTTATATCAAAATGACGCATTGAGAGTCTAGTTTCATAAAAAAATGGTTTCACTTCAATCCGATCTCTGGTTTGGGAGATATCATCAAATTACCAGACCTCGCCCATACTGAACGTGAAACAGGGTAAAACAGAGTTGTTGAAGAAAGCTGTAAACTCGAGTTTCTACTTATAAACTTGAGTTTTCCTTGTCCAGAGACGCCAGAGATGCTGGAGACATTACAAACTCGAGTTAGTTAATGACAAACTCTAGTTTTGAGTTCCAAACTCGAGTTGTGCCCTAAACTCGAGTTTTCTCATATCAGAGGGGCAAATCATTGTAGCGAAGTAGGAAACTCGAGTTTTGAGATCTGAACTCGAGTTTTCTCATCCTGAAGCTGATTTTTTTTTTTCTGGTTTTAACTCCAAATTGACTCATTCCAACTTCTATATGATCTTGGAGACTTCTAGCATCAATATAAGAACTTGAATAATGATATTCCACTACATTGTGCAAGTTCTTCCTTCTTCAATTTCTTCTCTCCTTCTAGATTATCCCCTAAAATCATTTGATAACTTCTTGCTTTTTTGACATTATGATATTCTCATTATATTGTGCAAGAACTTCTTTCTTCAATCTATTTTCTTGATCATTCTCCATCATTCAACTTGGACTCATCATTCTCTGCAAGTTCTACCTTCTTCAATATCTCATCTTCTTCTTGAACTTGACATTCTCTCGAGTTTCTTCTTTCTAAAATCTCTTATCTCCTTCTTGAGCTATTATTCTGTTGGGATCCGTACACGCAGCGGAAGGAATCTCATCCATTTTAAATTTTACGAATCCCATAAAGAGGATCTATCAACGGTGTTTAGATCAAGGTTCGTTAGAGAAACCGTACCTATATGAGCTTGTACGCGTCCTTTCTTGAACACGTGGGCTAACACCTTCTTCTTGTTCAATCAACTTGTGAGCGACCTTTGCAAACACGTGGGCTAACACCTCCTTGTTTGATCAATCTCTAGGAGCCGACTCTACGAATCCACTCCCTCTACCGGTATCCACACCGAATAGCTCTCCAACACGTACGGCAACATGCTAGCACCTTCTTACTTTGTGTCTCTCGTTTTTCTCTCTAGGACTTATTTTGAGGCTTGTTCGTTCATTCTTCTAATACGACTTAGATCAATATCTATTTATAGAGTTTCTAAAACCCTAATTGAGCCGTATTAAAATATTCAAGACTAATATCAACTAGTCCTTGAATTTCGAATTTGGATTAAATAATTTAATTAAATCTGTCCAATAGATCTAATCTAATCTATTTAATTAATCCATATTAAAAGCCTGCTGATTTAATTTATTTCTATAAATCAAATCTGAGATATGATATTATATATATATATATATATATATATATATATATATATATATATATATATATATATATCTATTTAATTAAATATGAGATACCACATCTTTATTCGAAAATCAAATCTGAGATATGATATATATCTATTTAATTAAATCTGAGATACTATATCTCAACTCAATTAAATATGAGATACCACATCTTTATTCGAAAATCAAATCTGAGATATGATATATATCTATTTAATTAAATTTGAGATACTATATCTCAACTCAATTAAATATGAGATATCACATCTTTATTCGAAAATCAAATCTGAGATACAATATCTCTATTTGTTTTAAATATTTAATTTATCAAATAAATTAAATGTAAAACAAATATTATATAATAATATCATTATTAAATAATATTATTATTATTTAATTTCAAAATTATGTATATATATATATACACACACACATATATCCATCCTAGATTAAATGTTGTATTCATTATATCTTATACATATCTAAGATTCAATGAATCTGGACACTATTGCTCGTATTGGGCTATTCTTGTGTGTAACCCTGTAGGCCCACATGAGATTGGCAGTTGGCCAATATTGTACCAGCCCACAAGTCGCAAGCGGCCTCTAGCAAGACATTGCCACTACCCAATTCATATGGGGATCGATGATACGATACAACCTATCATACAACCATGTCACGTCCCTTTTGTCACACGATAACTTGGTCAAGGATGAGGCATGGATAATATCAACTTCCTTTTCTTGACCATTACTTTCTCAATTCTTGAGTAGTCTAACAGTTGAAATGGAAACTCCTTTCCATCATAGTATGGCCATACATTTTTCGGACTCACTCATCGAGGGGCTCAGTATTATCTCTCTACAAATGTGAGGGACAAATTCCATCTTGACCATTCACATTCCTTTGCATGAAAACCATTGATCCCAATCCAAGCCTTTATCATCACCCGGTCAAAGGTGACTTTTGACTAGGTCAAAGATCAGCGACTCTCATGTAGGAATCCATGATGATCTCAGGTCGAAGGGCGTTGTGACGCGGTTATACATGAGATAAGCTTATGACTAAATCCATGCAGCTTTCTCATAGTGGGTCAATCCAGGCCTATGACTTTGATTCGTATCTCCATACCTCATCAAAGTCATACTCGTCTTATCTCATCTTTGCTCCGCGTAGATGATCGATCAGGACATTTAGGATAATCTATTAGATATATCCAGGATCAATTATCATTATAAACATGCAAATGAAATGATAACTAAAGGAGAATACTTTAAATAACATTAACATTTAAAGTACAATGACTTGCCCCTAGGGCATAATTTCCAACAGACTCCCACTTGCACTAGGTGCAATCATTAATTACCCTAATTCCCATTGCCCTAACATGACGGTCATATTTTACTTGTGCAAGCGGCTTAGTAAGAGGATCAGCGACATTGTTTTTTCCTGGTACTTTGCATAATTTTTGTATCACCTCTATCATTGATTTCTCTGATAAGATGAAATGGCTTGAGTATATGGTTGGTCCTTTGATGTGACCTAGGCTCATTGGTCTGCGCAATAGCACCGCTATTGTCACAGAACAAGTCTATTGGATTTGAAATGAGACATCCTGGCCGAGTACATAACATGGCATACATGATAGATCCAATAGCGGAGGCATATGGAATCTTACTCATGCGGTCTCTTTGATCAGTGTACGAGGACACTAATCCATCGAGATGGATGCCATGAGACATGGGCATGTAACCCCTTTTGAATCCCGCATACCGAACCTATGCAAGATCTTGTCTATGTATGTACTCTGACTTAGGCCTATCAGCCTCTTGGATCTATCTCTATAGATCCTGATCCCTAGGATGTAAGTGGCTTCGCCTAAATCTTTCATTGAGAAAGACTTTCCTAACCAAGACTTGAAACTCTACAAGGTAGGAATGTCATTCCCTATAAGTAGGATGTCATCTACATAAAGCACTAGAAATACAATTGTGCTCCCACTAACCTTCTTGTAAACACAAGGTTCATCAATGTTTTGAATGAATTTAAACTCTTTGACTACTTCATCAAAACAATGATTCCAGCTCCGAGATGCTTGCTTCAATCCATAAATGTGTTGGATATGATTAGTTTTGATGATGTCTTATATAGATGTCATTCTTAAGAGCAAAAATGTTGCATACTACATTTATCTTATACATACTTTGACTGATTCTTACATTTAATGTAGATGTAATGTTGATATGAAGAAGATGGAAGTTGGAATGGCTAAATTCAGAGTTAAAATAAGGAAATTCAAGCTTCCCGATGAATAGAAGTTGCTACAATTTAATTGCTACAGTCCTGTGCATGAATAGCTCTTCGTTGTGTTTGAATCTCGTCAATACTCAAGTATCAAACGTGTACTCGCGAGTATCATGCTTCAATTATTCAATATGACACTTCAATACTCGAGTATGGTACTTGGCTACTCAAGTATGGTGCATAAACAGCTGCTTCTGTGCTTAAATCCCGACAATACCCGAGTATGGATAATCAATACTCGAGTATGACACCACTCTGATCAGCTCTGTTTCACGTCCAGCACTGGCGACCTATGGTAATTCGATTATATCTTCCTAACCAGAGATTGGATTAAGGTGAAACCAATTTTGTTGGAAACTAGACTTCCAAAAGGTCCTAGTCGCACAAGATTAATGTCTAAAGCAGGTCATATGAGAAATATATGAATTTTTGAAGATGACAGTGACATCACCGTCACACTGCTGACCAAGCCTCAATGTTTTGAGTATATCTCACAAACGAGAAATCCAATGAAGCTGAAATCAGTGCCATATGAAATTAGACATCAAGGGCTTTCCAGGGATATATAATATGATAATTTTGGAGTTCATTTCAGGAAGTTATGATCTTTGAAAGTGGACACTCGAAGTACTGGAAGCAACAGAGTTCAAATCAAAGATCAACGCGCACAGTACATGTAATATTCGAGTATGAGCATGGAATACTCGAGTATGTTCGAAATCAAAGCATCTGGTATATCTGAATCACATTGATACTCGAGTATATAAGTAAGGGTACTCGAGTATTGTTCATCATGCAACTCATTCGAATACTTTAGTTAATTGATTATATCCTTCTACACATCACTCAATATTATTTATGATATCATTAATCATCCTCTTAAGTGATTTTCAGATGTTTAGACAAGTATTTGAATTATGCCGAGGAGTCACCGAAACTAACAGAGCCGTGAATCACCAAAATTGACGAGAAGCAGAGCTGACAGCGATACTCAATACAGGATCATTTCGAAATCTCCATGGGTCACACATATCTGATAATTGATTCTGAAATAAATGATAAATGGACAAGACACTGAAATAGAGGGAGATCTCTTTCAAACTGAAAGTCAACCCCGAATCATGATACACAGGCAAGTATCCTGGACAATCAAGATGCTCCAACGGCAATATCATTATGTGAGAATCGCAAAAAGCATCGGATCAGATTATGGGCATTAATGGAATTCAATATGGGAGCATCTGCAATGATAATCTTCAAAGCACTATAAATAGATGGAGTACCACCTGCTCTCAACACACACAGAGAACACAGCAGAGCAAACGCACAAAGAGAAACAGAAAGATACTTGCAAGAGTCTAGTTCCGCTATACTCTTGTCAGATACTTTCGAATACTTTCATCCAATACTCTGCAATACTCTCAGTTGATATCTTGTAATACCATGTACTTCAGTGCTTAGAGTTATCTGCTCTTATAGAGAGTTATCCTTCAGCTATCATTTCCTTGTGGGAATCTCAAAGTTGTGGGACTTTGGGATTGGGTTATTTGATTACAACTTGTAAGGGGGAGTGTAATTCGAGAGAGAGAATTGCTCCGAGTGTTACAGAGTGTGTGATCATTTGATCGTAAGTTAGTGAAATCCCGGAGTGTTTCTGGGGACAGGACGTAGGTCAAGAGTTGGACCGAACCAGTATAATTTCTCTGTGTCAATCTCCTCTTCCCTATCTTTACTTTTCCTTGATTTACATCTGTTGTTTGCGTGACTGTGTTATTGAGCTAACAGCGAAAGAATTTTGTAATCACCTATTCACCCCCCCTCTAGGTGATATTCCACCTTCAAAATGGACCTTTGAAGCTTGCATACTTTACCAGAATCCTCTGGATGCACAAAGCCTTCAGGCTGTGTCATGTACACATCCTCAAGTAGCTTTCCGTTAAGGAAGGCTGTTTTGACGTCCATCTGCCATATTTCATAGTCATAATATGCTGTAATGGCAAGAAGGATTCTGATTGATTTGGCCCTTGTAACTGGGGAAAAGGTTTCATCATAGTCCACACCATGAGTTTGAGTGAACCCTTTTGCAACGAGTCGAGCCTTGAAGACATTTACTTTGCCATCCATGTCAGTTTTCTCCTTGAAAACTCACTTGCACCCAATAGTTTTTATACTTTCAGGTGGATCGACTAAGGTCCATACCTCATTGTCGTACATGGATTGCATTTCAGACTTCATGGCATTTAGCCATTTTTCGGAGTTTGGTGCCACCACGGCTTCTCGATAGGTAGTTGGCTCATTCTGCTCGATGAGCAAAACATCACGACTTCCAGTAATTAGAAATCCATATCTCTGAGGTTGTAGCCATGATCTATCGGACCTTCGTGGGCCTTGTGTTACTTGAGTAAACTCAACAACTTGTTGTGAGTCTTCTCCGGTTTCCATCTGTGGTTCTACGTTGTCTTGTGGCTCTCGAACTTCTTCGAGGTACACCTTACTCCCACTGGTTCTCTTAGAGACAAACTCTTTTTCCAAAAAGATACCATTTCGCATAATAAACACTTTATTATCAGTAGGGATATAGACATAGTATCCTTTAGTTTCCTTAGGATACCCTGTAACAACCCAATTTCCAAAAGTAGTATAATTTTTTTTTTCATTAAGACATCATTTTAAATAATCAGAGTAGAGCATCGGAGCATTGAGTAACTGATATGTACATATAAAATGCCGTAAGTCTGGCTGGATACAACAAATGTACAAAAACCCATGTGGTTCAAAGGTAATATACAACAAGAAGAAATCTTCAACCGGATCTTCTACGTGACTTGCTTGCTCCTCTTCTCGGCTCTCTCGGTCCTCCGAACTCGAAGCTATAGCTGAGATCCAATTTAGCGCATTGGATCTCAGGTAACGGTTAACCTCATGCTTATAAACAATATATGTCCAACAGGTATTGCAAATTTTACAACATCGATCAAGCCGGTACATGATCATTTAATAACAACATAAAAACTGTAATAGTGATCTAAGTACGATACCTTAATCACAGTGTGTCTAAGTATGGTTCCATAGACATGGTGCATCTAAGTTCGGTTCCATAGACACGATGCATCTAAGTACGGTTCCATAGACACGGTGCGTCTAAGTACGGTTCCATAGACACGGTGCGTATAGCACTGAATAGCATGACCGTGTAAGTGTCTATCATGGGGGCCTCACCGACTTTACGGCGACTATTTGGCTTACCCACATAGACTAGCCTTGCCTCGGCATCAAACTATTTACTGATGTCCTATAAGAGTAATATCACTTTCGTTAGTGATTTGACATCATAACTGGCATTTTAGGTAAAAATTACCATTTTGCCCCTATACCCCTAATTGGCGAAATTTCGCCAGCACTTCGTTACTTTGACTACTTTTCTTCCCAAAATTTTGCCAGAACTTCGACGCCATTTTGATTTTCAAAAATAAAGACTAAACTCCCATATGATATCCAATCATACTTGAAAAATTAAAGGCTATTTTAGCATTACAACCCCTATTTTTGAAAGAACTTCAAAAGCTTCAACTTTTCGGAGACTCGATCCCTACTATGTTTTCACCTCTTCAGGCATATTTTTCAATGCAATGAGGCCTAAAAACAAGTATAGGAATTTCATTCCCTACTTCCTAGATCTAACTAACAATTCTACTAACTACCGAACTAAAACTCGAACTTGAAAGCTAAAGCCCGAAAGACTTACCCGTTGAAGACTTCGCAGAAATTTTCCCGCAGCTTCTCTCTCTACTTTCTCCTCTAGTTTTCGGCTAGGAGGAGTGGGAAATGGTGTGAAGAAAACTCAAGGGAGGACATGCCTATTTATAGAATTTCTAAGGGATATGTTTGGAATTTTTCACTTTGTTTTCAACCTTGGAAATTCAAACACAAAATGGTGTAAAATTCTTGACCATGGATGCCTCTTGGACGAATTGGAGAGTGATGTGGCTGCTTTGGGGTGGTCCAAAAATGGTGACTTGGGTTGCTTTAAAACCCGGTCTAATAGAATTTTCCCGATCGGTATTCGATTCGCGTGATTTTGAGAAATCTCAAACTTCTGGATTTACAACTTTGAAAACATGTTCTCACTTACTAGAAATGTCCAAGTTAACCTAAATTTTGATTCCATATAGGGCTCCAACAGTCCATTTGAAGTTTTCTCGAACAACGTGTTCGAACGCGTCCGGTTTCAGAACGCATTTCTGAAATCATTAACTTCTTCAGAAAAATCCACTGATTCCAAATATGTACATATAAATTCAAACTCATTCCTAGATGTTGAATTAGAATTTATTTCCTTCATATCCAAAATGTGCCTATCTCGCATTTTTCCCTATTTCGTCTTATTAGGAAAATGCACAAACGGCAGAATTAACTTCCGTAAGAGTCTAACGGAAGATAAAATTCCACTGATCAATATTCTACCTTGACTTTGGAAATCCCATTCCTAGATCTCCAGATAGGATCCGTTTCCTAAATTCTAAATTACTATTCATCATTTTTTACTTTAATTAATTATAATGTTAAAATAATAGCAACTTGCACAAATTTATTTTTCATTTCATTTTTATTATTATTATTTTCTTTTCTTTTTTTTTTTCTGCCCTCTTTTTTTTTTATTTCGCTTTTTTTTTATTTAATTAATTATTTAATTAATTAAATAATTATTTTTACATAATTTTTACAAAAGTTTCCCATTGGTCAATACTTTGATTTAGGCTTAAAAAAAATACCTAAAATCAACTCTTTTTCTCCAAAATTTCCAATTAATTAGTAAACATATTTTTACTAATTTTAAAACAAAAACCACTAATTTTAGGGTTTTACATAATTACCTGTGAATTTCCTTTACTTAAGCTTAAGTAATTAGCCAATAATTTCCTAATTGCTTTCTTATCAATAGTTGATAATTTTCTTAGTTAGGATGCTTCATTACCTCATAACTTCTGTATTGACATTTTTGCTTTCATGTCTCTTGCATTATCTTAGCACCTACAGGGGTATTACGGTCATTTCCTTACTTTTGAGTATTCTTCTACATTTTCTCCAAGTTTGTAACTTATTAAATTACCTAAATTAGGGACAATATCCTTCCCTATTTCAAATAGATTTTTACTTGCTTCTTTTATAGCTTTCACAATTTTCCTAAGTATTTATGTCCCTTAGGGGCATTTCCGTCATTTGGCACTTTGGCCCTTAGATTCTCTAATTTCCAAGAGATTTTCCTTTAAAAAATAAAATAATTATAACTTAATATTTGATATCCCATATTCACCTACTTTCTATAGGTATAAGTTTACCAAATTATGATACGTATTTTTGGGGTATTACATACCCCACGAAAAGGCATTTTGAGGATCTGGATGATAATTTATCAGAGGCTTGCAGTTTAACGTAAACCTCACATCCCCAAATTTTAAGAAATGACAAACTGGGTTTTCGCCTACCCATATCTCATATGGTGTCTTTTCAACCGCCTTTGATGGAACACGATTTAGTGTGAACGCAATGTTTCTAGGGCATGACCCCAAAAGGAAGGTGGAAGATCTGTTTGACTCATCATGGATCGAACCATATCTAATAAAGTTCGATTCCTCCACTCAGAAACACCATTCCATTGTGGTGTTCCAGGAGGAGTCAATTGTGAGATGACCCCACAACTCCTAAGATGGTCAATGAACTCTTGGCTCAAATATTCGCCACCCCGATCAGATCGAAGTGCTTTAATTGTTTTACCATGTTGGTTTGCACTTCATTCTGGAATGTTTTGAACATTTCAAAAGATTCAAACTTATGTTTCATTAGATAGATATATCCATATCTACTAAAATCATCTATAAATGTAATGAAGTACAAATGACCTCCTTTGGCAGATGTATTCATTGGTCCACACACATCAGTATGTATGAGGCCCAATAAATCGGTGGCTCTCTCACTATACCCAGTAAAACGTGCCTTTGTCATCTTTCCCAATAAACAAGACTCACATGTATCAAATGATTCAAAAGCAAATGAGTCAAGAAATCCATATCTCTATGGAGTTTTGAAATGCGTTTCTCATTTATATATGGCCTAGACAACAATGCCATAGGTAGGTCGGATTCAAATCATTTGACTTGATCGTAGTTTATGTCATAGATATGTCCATTCAATTTTCAACTGTCATTGAGATCCTGCACATTTATACAAATGTGAGAACTACATGTAATATCTAATAGCCATGTTGAGGAAGTAGAAAAGTGAATATCTATGACATAGATACGTGAAGCGATAGCCCCGCTATCCTTCTTATTCTTTTCAGATCTTCGATGTAAAGTTTGCAATTCCTCTTCCAATGACCAAGTTCATTGTAGAAGAAGCAGACCCCATCCTTCAGAGGTTTTGCCTTCTTGGCTTTCGGTTTTATACCCCTTCCTTTCTGAACCAACAAAACAGTGATGGGCTTCTTCTTAATGCTGTTCTCAACAGTTTTGAGCATCCCATGCAATTCAGAAATTGATTTCTCCATGTTGTTCATGTTGTAATCCATGACAAAGTTATCATAACTTACTGGGAGTGAGTTCAAGATCACATCTGTAGCTAACTCCTGGGACATGGGGAATCTAAGCCTCTTGCCTTGCCTGTTGCTGGAACATTTCCATAGGATGAACAATCATCTCAGAGGTTTCCACAAGTTCTAGATCTCTATGTAGATATGGAACCATAGTGGCAGGCATCAGGCATCCTACATCCATAGAGTCATCTTGATGCTTCAAGTAAGCATCTTTGTGAACTCTTGGAGTATTGGCTGCAGGTTCGTAAGGAATGGGTTGATTTATGAGATACTCCTTTCTTTCGTGTTTAGGATCAACGCTTAAGTTCCCAAACATGTCAAGAAAGTTTGTCTCATCGAGTTCGTCCTTCTTAAGGACTGATCGCATTAATGGTGTTGCAGTATTACTAGACGATATGATTCTACAACTAAAAGATATACAAAGTTGATTAGTAATCTCCCACTAAATTAACAACCCTCATTATAATTAGTGGGCTAAGATCCATATTTGGCTTAAATTTAAGTCCGCTTTGGTGTGACGCTTAAAAATCAAGTTATTTAGGTAGGCAACCTCTTTGCCAATTACATCACATGTAACTCTTAGATCTTTATGGGATTCTATCATCATATGACCCGAGCGCGTTTAATCCCATCTAATGCCTTGAGATCCAAAACCGTTTTGATAATCTCAATTAAGTCAAGACAATAATGAATGTTGAGTATCACCATTACCCACTCTTGTCTCACCAAGATAACTCAAGTGCATCCACTTTGGTGGAACATACAAATGGGTGATCTAGGTTTTGACAAGTATTCATTAATTGGCGGCATTACGACTTAAGATTTTATTTAGAGGGTATATTTGATATAATCTAATTAATCCTATTAATTTTACTTATATGAATGCAATAACGATTGTATCTCATATAAACTCTAAATTAATCATGCAATGATCAAATCAAAACATAATTAAAAACTGTGACACAACATGGCTCATCTAACCTATAATCCTCTCAAGCCAATGAGGGACTTCTCTAAATAATAAAAGGAGAAATACATCAAGAGAAACCTCATTTAACATTGAGGGGAGTGAGATGAGAAGAGAATGTACATCAAGAATATTTAGAGAGAGGCATGGCTCGCAGGCCATATTTAAATAATACAACACTTGTAAATTCTAGAGCCATGTTCACCATACCCAAATAACTTTGAATAATTAATCACAACAAATATTAATTCATACAATATGAAAGAAAAATATCGTGATTAAATTATCGAGTTAATTAAATTCACATCTTAATTGATTAATTGAATTTAATATCATGAATCATATTCATATCTTGATTGATTGATTGAATTTAATATGATGAATCAAATTCATATCTTGATTGATTGGAGTTGACTACTTCTCAACCAAGTTATATTAAATTCATATCTATGAACAATCAAACGGGGTCCTTACAGCGGTCCCGCTAGCCGGTTAGCGGGCGGGGTCAAGGAAAAAACGTGATTTTCGAAATTAATTTCTAAAATTAATTTCAAAATAACATGTTTTCGAAATTTTTTTCTAGGACAAAAAAGTGATTTTCGAAAAATAATTTCTAAAATTTCAAACCCCAAAGATCCTGAACGATTCAGAACGTCCGACCTTAGTGTGATCCTGAACGATTCAGAACCACGCGTACCCGTAGGGAGAATACGTTTTAAATCATACATGATTAGGTAAACATATATCAATTTAAGCGCATCAACAGATTCAGTTTTAAACATATATCGATCTCAACGCATATAGGATTCGGTTATTGCATATATATCACATATATTCGCACATAGAAAACCCAATCTAAACGCACGGTTGACCTGGCTCTGATACCACTCTTGGGATCCGTACACGCAGCGGAAGGAATCTCATGCATTTTAAATTTTACGAATCCCATAAAGAGGATCTATCAACGGCGTTTAGATCAAGGTTCGTTAGAGAAACCGTACCTATATGAGCTTGTACGTGTCCTTTCTTGAACACGTGGGCTAACACCTTCTTCTTGTTCAATCAACTTGTGAAAACCATTGATCCCAATCCAAGCCTTTATCATCACCCGGTCAAAGGTGACTTTTGACTAGGTCAAATATCAGCGACTCTCATGTAGGAATCCATGATGATCTCAGGTCGAAGGGCGTTGTGACGTTGTTATACATGAGATAAGCTTATGACTAACTGGTCTTATCTCATCTTTGCTCCCGCGTAGATGATCGACCAGGGACATTTAGGATAATCTATTAGATATATCCAGGGATCAGTTATCATTATAAACATGCAAATGAAATGATAACTAAAGGAGAATACTTTAAATAACATCAACATTTAAAGTACAATGACTTGCCCATAGGGCATAATTTCCAACATATTCAACTTGTGTTGGTTCTGATTAGTTTTGATGATGTCTTGTATAGATGCCATTAAGAGCAAAAAGATTGTATATTATACTTATCTTCTACATTGACTAACTACAATATATTTGATGTAGATTAGTCCAAGATTAATTATAGAGATTAATCAAGAAAGAAGAACTTGCTCCATGTGAAGAGATTAATGATGTGAAGTTTAATGATGGAGATTAATCAAGATGAGATTTGGAAGAATGAAGAACTTGCTGAATATAATGAGAATATCATTATTCATGTTCCTAGATTAATACTAGAAGGCTCCACGGTGATATGGAAGTTGGAACGACTCAATTCGGACTTAAAATGATTAAAAATGAGCTTCAGGATGAATTGCCATGAACTTCCGTCAATACCCGAGTATCCAACATCCATTCTCAAGTATCATGCTTCAATTATTCAGTATGACACTTCAATACTCGAGTATGGTATTTGGCTACTCGAGTATGGTGCATAAACAACTGCTTCTGTGCTTAAATCCCGACAATACCCGAGTATGGATCAACAATACTCGAGTATGACTCTGATCAGCTCTGTTCTACGTTCAGCTTCGGGCGACCTCTGGTAATTTGACAATATATCCAAAACCAGAGATCGGATTGAGGTGAAACTAATTTTGTTTGAAACTAGAATTCCAAGCGGTACTAGTCGCACAATATTCAAGTCCAACGGAGGTCAGATGAGAGAGCTATGAATTGTTGAAGATGACAGATACATCACCGTCATACTGCTGACCAAGCCTCAATGTTTTGAGTATATCTCACGAACTAGAAGTCCAATGAAGCTGAAACCGGTGCCATTTGAAAGTAGACTAAATGGGATTTCCAACAAGACTTGAACCAATCAAATCGGAGTTCATACCAGGAAGTTATGATCTTCGAAAGTAGACACTCACACAGGATAAGTTATACCCGAGTATGACATTCACATACTCGAGTATTGACGGAGAAAACCAGTTCGACCGTCAAGATATCAGATCATGATTTTGATATTCAATTCAATTTAATATACTCTTTAATGATTTGATTCCTAACCATTGACCTCAGTGATTTGTGAATACTAATATTAAAGTGCAGGATTATGAGGAATCAAATTGGGCAATTCGATTTACGCGTTTTGAGAATATCTCTGCAAAACTGGAAGTTATCAACAAATTGATGCAGGAATAATGAAGCAGGACGGGTGAAATTCATACACAGCAAAACGAATTCGTTGCTAACATAATGACCATTATGATATTGTCAAATAATCCTCAAATGAATTGAAGTGAGATTATGCAGAGATAATGGAATGTTTTTGAATTCAAACGGTGGAGTTCTTCAACGGACACCTTCATCCAACTAGTATAAATATGAAGCCATGGGGGCTCAAAGAAGACACACACATGCAGCAGAACAAACGATCAAAGAAAGATACTCTCCTGAGCTTGGTTTCGCCAATCTCTTGAGTGATACTTTTTGAGATACTTGCTGAAATACTTTCTGCAATACTTTCGAATACTTTCTGAGATTGTGTCACCACTTGTTCTTCAGTGCTTATGTTTATCTGCTCTTAGAGAGAGTCATTCATCTATTACTATTTCTTGTAAGGAACTCAAAGTATTGGGACTTTGAGACTGGGTCATTTGATTGCAACTTGTAAGGGGGAGTGTTATTCAAAAGAGAGGAATTGCTCCAAGAGTTACAAAGTGTGTAATCAAGCGGGTGTATCAATTACAACTTGTAAGGGGAGTGGAGTCCGAGAGTGAGAGGACCATCCTTCGTTTACAAAGTGTGTAATTGTTCTTGAAAGATAGTAGAATCCCTTGAGTGTGTCTGGGACTGGACGTAGGTCAAGGATTAGGACCGAACCAGTATAAATTGCCTTGTGTCCATCTCCTTCTTCCTCCTTTGCTATTTTTGTTTAACTTGCAAGAAAATTTAATATCCCCAATTCACCCCCCCTCTTGGTAATATTCCGGCTTTCATTTGGTATCAGAGCCTGGTTTCTCAGTTGGGCTTAACATCCCGAGATAAGATAATGGAAGGAATATAATGATTTACATTCTGCATTCAAAAAGATTGCAAAAGAACTTATTACTACCAGAAAGGAAAACAAACTGCTTAAACAACAAACAAAGAATTCACCATCAACTTCTTGTGAAAATTCGGTTTACCCAAATTGCCCTGATAATGATGCAAAGCCCACTTATGATGAATTGTTTGTTGAATACAATCTTGTTCAAAATGAGTTTGAAAACTTGCTGAAAAATATATTGTTTTGAAAAAGAAGAATACAACTCTTGAACAAAGCAAGTAGAAAATCTCTACCCCTGAAAATAACATTTGTGATGAATGCCTTATTTTGAAGAAAAAGAATGAGTGTCTTACAAAAACTCTTGAGAAATTCACAAAAGGTAGTGAAATGCTAAATGTTATTTTGAAAGCTCAAAGGTTTACTAATGACCGATCAGGCATAGGATATAATCCTACTTTTGATAAAAGAAAGGTAAAAAGAAAAATGGTGGAAAATATTATTTAAATTATTTTCAGAAATCAGTTCATACCTCAAATCCATTTGCTCATTGTAATTACTGTAACCGAAAGGGACATAGTACTTCATCTTGCTTTCATAGGAGTGATAGAAGAGATAAACCTCGTTGGTAACTATCAATGGGTACCAAAGGGAACTTATGTTTTCCCTAAGGTTCAAACTAACAGTGAAGGACCCAAGTATAAGTGGGTACCAAAATGTCCATCTATTGCCTTGTGTGTGCAGACTAATTTCAAAAATAATAGACACAAAGGTGCAGGGAAGATGAGAAATCAAAGAGCTTCTTATGAACCGAAAAGGAGATCCTCTCAAGTGCCAAGCAGAAGACTCATGAAGTCTATATCCTTTGAGAAAACTTTGCAGAAACCCATCGAAAGACATAAGAGGCAGTGGGTAAGCAAAATTGATCCCCCAAGTATCTAAAGTAAAAGGTATACAATGATAAAACCTCCTCTCCTATCATCTGAAATATTCATTGAGGTTTTACTTTTATAGCTTTAGAAATGAGCATTGCAAACTATTTTGAAATCATTTTTTTTATCCCTTAAAAATCCACTTAGTAAGTTTATAAAGAGATTGCAATACTCAATAGCTTAATTCTTTATGCATATATGATGATTTGAAAAGAAAGTATCTCTTTTATGCATAAAATCATGTTTAGTTCATTATGCTCAATTATATTGAATTGATCATATTCCTAAAGGCATGTGAATTTTGGTTCCTACAAGCTAACATTAATTGGATCCAAGTAAGGTTGGATACCAAGAAAGAAAAAGACTTATATGGTTTTGTAGGATAAGAAAAAGCCTCTCAAGAATGCAACATATAGAAATAATTCAAGTCTTGAGGAAGCTAAAATAGGCTATGCTTGATGTTAATGGTGAAAGGAGACGTCTACATCAATCTACCTTAATCAAGCAAGCTTCTACAAGGACAAAGGGAATTACGGTGATATCTAACTCTTACCCTATTCTCTGCTTATATGAGATTAATATTTGGGTAATGAATAACTGTCCATTATTGCATTCCATTAGCAATCAATCATTTATGTCTTTCAAAATGTTTTTCAGATTGCTAAATGGACCAAAAGTTAATCTGTGCATTATTTTCTGATTTCATGTGTTTGAAATGTACAATTCTAAAAATGGTTTGATTCACCTTGTTTTGTGAAAATGCAAACAAACATTTTGTGTTGGTTCTGATTAGTTTTGATGATGTTTTATATAGATGCCATTAAGAGCAAAAAGATTGTATATTATACTTATCTGCTACATTGACTAACTACAATATATTTGATGTAGATTAGTCCATGATTAATTATAGAGATTAATCAAGAAAGAAGAACTTGCTCCATGTGAAGAGATTAATGATGTGAAGTTTAATGATGGAGATTAATCAAGATGAGATTTGGAAGAATGAAGAACTTGCTGAATATAATGAGAATATCATTATTCATGTTCCTAGATTAATACTAGAAGACTCCACGGTGATATGGAAGTTGGAACGACTCAATTCGGACTTAAAATGATTAAAAATGAGCTTCAGGATGAATTGCCTTGAACTTCCGTCAATACCCGAGTATCCAACATCCATTCTCAAGTATCATGCTTCAATTATTCAGTATGACACTTCAATACTCGAGTATGGTACTTGGCTACTCGAGTATGGTGCATAAACAACTGCTTCTGTGCTTAAATCCCGACAATACCCGAGTATGGATCAACAATACTCGAGTATGACTCTGATCAGCTCTGTTCAACGTTCAGTTTCGGGCGACCTCTGGTAATTTGACAATATCTCCCAAACCAGAGATCGAATTGAGGTGAAACTAATTTTTTTGGAAACTAGACTTCCAAGCGGTCCTAGTCGCACAAGATTCAAGTCCAACGAAGGTCATATGAGAGAGCTATGAATTTTTTAAGATGACAGTTACATCACCGTCATACTGCTGACCAAGCCTCAATGTTTTGAGTATATCTCACAAACTAGAAGTCCAATGAAGCTAAAACCGGTGCCATTTGAAAGTAGACTCAAAGGTATTTCCAACAAGACTTGAACCAGTCAAATCGGAGTTCATACCAGGAAGTTATGATCTTCGAAAGTGGACACTCGAAATACTGGAAGCAACAGAGTTCAAATCACTTAGATACCCGAGTATAAGTATTCTGTACTCGAGTATGATCGGTAAAAACTCTTCTACGCTGACGAGACTTCAGATTCCGATTTGTGGTATTCAATGCTATTACTAATGATCTTTAATGGCTTGTTTCTAACCGTTGTGCTCAGAGTTTTTCGAAAGTTTGACTTATAGAACAGGATCCTTTGTAATCTCCATGGGTCATGCAAATCTTTCTAAATCAGAGCAAAAACGGCAACAAACAGAAATGATGCGTAATCATCTTCAAGACAAACAGAAAGCAAGGAAGAATGATTCATTGAATATCTCTTACAGGAGCACCGAATCCATGGGCTAAAAATAAGGATATGTCCGAAGCTCCAAACGGAAAGGATTTCAAAATGAATGAGAGTTATGCAGCAAACGAACGAATGAGGAATGTTCTTCTATTTGAATTCAAATCACAGAAGCAGCAACGGTCATCTTCAAAGCATTATAAATAGATGAAGCATTGGCTGCTCAAATGACTCGAACGAAACACACGAAGAAATACACATACGAGAGTTCAGCTCCTTATACTTTCGGCCAATACTTTCGAATACTTTCGCCAATACTTTCAAATACTTCCAAGCTGATTTTGTGTAATTAAAGAGACAGCCTAGAGTTTAGTTTCGCTAACCTCTTGTCTGATACTTTCTGGAATACTCTATGCTAATACTTTCAATACTTCGCCGAGACGTGTAATACTTTGTACTTCAGTTGCTTCGATTATCTGCTCTTAGAGAGATTTATTCTTCTATTATCATTTCCTTGTAAGAATCTCGAGTGTTGGGACTTTGAGATTGGGTCTTTTGATTACAACTTGTAAGGGGAGTGTAATTCAAGAGAGAGAGAATTGCTCGAGTGTTACCAAGTGTGTAATCATTTGAACGTGAGTTAGTGAAATCCCGGAGTGTTTCTGGGACTGGACGTAGGTCAAGAGTTGGGCCGAACCAAGTATAAATTCTCTGTGTCTATCTCTTCTACTCTATCTCTACTTTGCCTTGATATATATCTGTTGTGTGGGTGACCGAGTAACTAGCAAAAAGAATTTTTGTAATCACCTATTCACCCCCCTCTAGGTGATATTCCACCCTTCATTTGGTATCAGAGCACAGGTTTCTCAGTTGGGCTTAACATCCCGAGATAAAGATCATGGAAGGAATATTACCTGAAGGTGCATCAATCAACAGACCACCTGGTTTCAACGGCGAACATTATTCGTTTTGGAAAGCAAAATTCAGAGTATTTATGTTAGCCTCGGAGTATGGTCTATGGCAAGTAATAGAGAATGGAGATTATGTTCCTACAAAAATTGTAGGAGGAAATAACGTTCCAAAGGCTCCGGCGTAGAAGAAGAAGAAGAAACCGCAAATATCATTTAGTTGTGGAAGAAGAGCAATCGAAAATGAAGAAGAGGTATTTGATTCGAACCATCTTATGATGAATTGTTTTTTCGAGTATAATGAATTGCATTCTGAATTTAAAAGATTGTGAAAGAACTTATTGCTTCCGAAAGAAAATCAAATTGCTTGGAACAACAAGTTAAAGATTCACCTCCGATTTCGGTTGTGAAAATTCAGTTTGCGAAAAATGCCTTGATCTTGAAAAGAAAAACTCCTACCTTACTAAAACACTTGAGAAGTTCACTAAAGGTAGTGAAATGCTCAATGTCATTTTGAATGCTCAAAGATTTACAAATGACCGATCAGGTATAGGATACAATCCTACTTTTGACAAGAAGAAAGGTGAAAAGAAAACTGGTGGGAAATATTATTTGAATTATTTTGAAATCAGTTCATAGCTCAAATCCATTTGCTCACTTGTAATTATCAGAACCGAAAGGGACACAATACTCTCATCTTGTTTTCATAGGAAGGATAGAAAAGATAAGCCTGTTGGTAATTATCAATGGGTACCCAAGGGAACTTATGTTTTTCCTAAGGTTCGAACTAACAGTGAAGGACCCAAGTATAAGTGGGTACCAAAATGTCCATCTATTGCCTTGTGTGTGCAGACTGATTTCAAAAATAATAGACACAAAGGTGCAGGGAAGATGAGAAATCAAAGAGCTTCTTATGAACCGAAAAGGAGATCCTCTCAAGTGCCAAGCAGAAGACTCATGAAGTCTATATCCTTTGAGAAAACTTTGCAGAAACCCATCGAAAGACATAAGAGGCAGTGGGTAAGCAAAATTGATCCCCCAAGTATCTAAGGTAAAATGTAAACAATGATAAAACCTCACTTCCTATCATCTGAAATATTCATTGAGGTTTTACTTTTGTAGGTTTAGAAATAAGCATTGCAAACTGATTTGAAATTACATTTTACATCTCTTAAAAAATTCATTTAATAAGTTTATAAAGGGATTGCAATGTTCAATAGTTTAATTCTTTATGCATACATGATGATTTGAAAAGAAAGTATCTCTTTTATGCATAAAATCATGCTTAGTTCATTATGTTCAATTATGTTAAATTAATGATATTCATAAGATCATGCAAATTTTGGTTCCTACAAGCTAACGTTGATTGGATCCAAGTAAGGTTGGATACCAAGAAAGAAAAAGACTTATATGGTTTTGTAGGATGAGACAAAGCTTCTCAAGAATGCAACATAGAGAAATAATTCAAGTCTTGAGGAAGCTAAATAGGCTATGCTTGATGTTAATGGTGAAAGGAGACGTCTACATCAATCTACCTTAATCAAACAAGCTTTTACAAGGACAAAGGGAATTACGGTGATATCTAACTCTTACCCTATTCTATGCTTATATGAGATTAATATTTGGGTAATGAATAATTGTCCATTATTGCATTCCATTAGCAATCAATTAGTTATGTTTTTTCAAAAAGTTTTTTTTTTTTTGCTAAATGGACCAAAAGTGAATCTGTGCATTACTTTCTAATTTCATGTTTTTGAAATGCACAATTCTGAAATTGGTTTGATTCACTTTGTCTTGTGAAAATGCATACACACGTTTTGAAAAATATTCATACTTTGAAAGTATTTCAGATAGATTTGGAAAATACTTTGAGTGCATTCAAATGATGTTTCAAATTAGAAGTTAGTGTTGTACACTTGAATAACAGATATGCTTCAAATTTGTTTAAATTGAATATTTTCTATCCTCGCATATTCATCTTTAGAATTCAATGTGTTGCTTGAACTGTCTAGTTTCACTCTTGAACTAATTGGACTTCATATCTAATAAGTTATTCATATATCGTTTCAAGCCTATCTTCAAGAAAAGAATTCGATTTGTGAATCATTATGCTTACTACATAAATTTTTCAATGGCCTAGTTATTCCAAGCTTTATAAATGTTTATTAGTGCATTAAATGATAATGCATTAACCATTAATGGAATAACCTACTAGGATAATCTTCTGAAAGCCTAATCATTTGGATTAATATGTACTTCATCATTCAAGAATCCTGGTATTCTCTTAGTTGCTCAAGTACTTCAGCATTTGTCTTCCATCCTTATTTTGAGTAACTGTATTCATAGTCTTGCCTATAGCATTCATATAATTCTAATTCTAAAATGCAAGATTATCTACTGGTCAATAGCAAAGTCATTGTGCTTATATACTTTTGTTGTGCTAAGAATGTTTCTTTAGTACTCTACCTTCATGACTCTTGCTTTTCAAAGAAACTCTTCAACTGGAATATTCAACATTCTCTCTAATCTGAAACATACTGATATATTCAATCTATTGACTTTCATTTTTAGTATGCACTGATTTTCAAATATACTTCAAAATGAATCTTTCACTCATGAAAATTTTGATGCATTATTTCGGTTTGAAAGAACATTCAAGATTTGAAACAATCGCATGTTTCATTATCCTGCAATTATGTCATATTTTGTAATACTCAAAGTTATGCATTATGACAGTATGGTTTATACTTCATAGTTAAGTCTTGCAGTTTGGAAGTGTAGTCAATGCTTCAGTTATACTGATAGTTCATATATTAACTCTGAAATTTGTTGCATTCTGCTGCTAACTCTGATTATAATTCCAATTCTGATTCTGATTACAATTCCTAAGCTTAACTCAAATATATCTATAGAATTGTGTCTAATCTTATGTGGATTCAAGTGGAATACTCAAGTACTGTCAGGTGCCTCTTTGATTTAATGCAACATTTGACAGGTCTGATTCATTTGATGTGCGTCATTTCTTCATATGGCTTGTTATTGTGTTGTGTTTTACTTGAGTATTAATTGCTGTTACGCGAGTAGTGGGGCAATACTCAAGTATTCAAGTGGAGTACTCAAGTACTGTCAGGATGCCTCTCTAATTTAATGTAGCATTTGACAAAGTTGTGTGTCATTTATTCATTCAAAAGAAAATATATATATATATATATATATATATGTTGCATTGAATTAAAACATCATTCTTATTCATTTGATAAAGTACTTGAATTGCATCGTTTTTCAAAAATGAAGAATTTGAAAAAGTATTACTGCAGTATAGATATATGACGAGTTGTATCATTTAATCAATAATGGTTGCTTGGCATCAGATTTTCAATATTATATTAGAGCATTGCCTTCAATCAATATCATGGGCCCTAGCACCTTAAATGGAAACTGCTTCCTTTGTATTTTTGGCATCTCAAATGAATGTCTGGTTAATCTTTGAATAAATTTTTTTTCACATTGTGTCATTGCATTCATTCAAAAATCATGCTGCACTATTTTGCAGATTTTGCAAAAGCTTCCATTGCTTCATCTTTTTCTTCATCTAGTACTGTACATGCTTGTTATCCAAAGAACCTTTTTTTATGTACATCATTAAATCAACAAGCATTCTATTCCAATTAAGAAAGATGTGTGCATACTGTATGGGTCATTCGTTCTATTTCAAGCATTCAAATAAATCTTTCACGGTGCTTAATCTTCATTAAACATTGGCATCACACTCTTATTTGGTATTACTAGAGAGAATACATTCATTAAGGGGGAGTTTCACATTAACATGTGTTTTATCTTAAAAAAAACTCATCTATATTCACTATGTTTTATTAAGTTTTGATGATGAGTTAATCTTATATTTGAAAATATCTTATATTTTTCTTTCATTACAATAATTAGAAAATATTATTTAGAAAGGAATATTCTGATATCTTATTGCACTAATAATTCTCCCTTGCAAGAAAATTTTACAATTGTGGCAGGAGAATTAAGTCTGTGCAAGAACTTTCCTTAATGCACTACAAGAAGAATCTATCAAATTAAGGAATAGTGCTTTCACGTTCCATCATTCAGCTGAGATATACTCTATGAAGAGTTCCCTGAAGAAAAGGCAAGAGGTGGAAGCTGAGTACTGACCATACTCTTTCATACGAGATATAACTCAAGCCAGTACCTTAGTCTCATTCCACATCTCAAAGGTTATTCAGAGCACATCGTGGATCTCACACAACAAGAAAAGAAGCAAATGGACTTCATGACAGATCATCAATTTACAAAAATCAACATGAGCATTTCTAAACTCTACCTTTTTATATTCAGTAGAAATTTTGCATATGTTTGGTATCTATATGCTTTAATTGTGAAAGATGTTTTGAAAACCTCTCTAAATTCTCTCAATTTCTTTTTTTTTTCTTCATAAAAACATTCCAAATTGCATCATATTTAGAATGAAAATCGGGGAGAGAAAATTGTTGTCTTGATATATGATTAATGAGAGAAGTCATTTCTAACTTATTCTCATATTTGCCTCTCCATCTATATTTCTTCTTTACCTCTATCTTTTTGCTAATGACAAATAAGGGGAGAGAAAGGCAAGAAAAATATGTGATCTATTGTATTTTCATATTCAAACATATTTTTCTAAATGTATTTGCCATCATCAAAAAGGGGAGAATGTTGGTTACGATTAGTTTTGATGATGTTTTATATAGATGCCATTAAGAGCAAAAAGATTGTATATTATACTTATCTGCTACATTGACTAACTACAATATATTTGATGTAGATTAGTCCATGATTAATTATAGAGATTAATCAAGAAAGAAGAACTTGCTCCATGTGAAGAGATTAATGATGTGAAGTTTAATGATGGAGATTAATCAAAATGAGATTTGGAAGAATGAAGAACTTGCTGAATATAATGAGAATATCATTATTCATGTTCCTAGATTAATACTAGAAGACTCCACGGTGATATGGAAGTTGGAACGACTCAATTCGGACTTAAAATGATTAAAAATGAGCTTCAGGATGAATTGCCTTGAACTTCCGTCAATACCCGAGTATCCAACATCCATTCTCAAGTATCATGCTTCAATTATTCAGTATGACACTTCAATACTCGAGTATGGTACTTGGCTACTCGAGTATGGTGCATAAACAACTGCTTCTGTGCTTAAATCCCGACAATACCCGAGTATGGATCAACAATACTCGAGTATGACTCGATCAGCTCTGTTCTACGTTCAGCTTCGGGCGACCTATGGTAATTTGACAATATCTCCCAAACCAGAGATTGGATTGAGGTGAAACCAATTTTTTTGGAAACTAGCCTTCCAAGCGGTCCTAGTCGCACAAGATTCAAGTCCAACGGAGGTCAGATGAGAGAGCTATGAATTTTTGAATATGACAGTTACATCACCGTCATACTGCTGACCAAGCCTCAATGTTTTGAGTATATCTCACAAACTAGAAGTCTAATGAAGCTGAAACCGGTGCCATTTGAAAGTAGACTCAAAGGGCTTTCCAACAAGACTTGAACCAGTCAAATCGGAGTTCATACCAGGAAGTTATGATCTTCGAAAGTGGACACTCGAATACTGGAAGCAACAGAGTTCAAATCACTTAGATACCCGAGTATAAGTATTACATACTCGAGTATGATCGGTAAAAACTCTTCTACGCTGACGAGACTTCAGATTCCGATTTGTGGTATTCAATGCTATTACTAATGATCTTTAATGGCTTGTTTCTAACCGTTGTGCTCAGAGTTTTTCGAAAGTTTGACTTATAGAACAGGATCCTTTGTAATCTCCATGGGTCATGCAAATCTTTCTAAATCAGAGCAAAAACGGCAACAAACAGAAATGACGCGTAATCATCTTCAAGACAAACAGAAAGCAAGGAAGAATGATTCATTGAATATCTCTTACAGGAAGCACCGAATCCATGGGCTAAAAATAAGGATATGTCCGAAGCTCCAAACGGAAAGGATTTCAAAATGAATGAGAGTTATGCAGCAAACGAACGAATGAGGAATGTTCTTCTATTTGAATTCAAATCACAGAAGCAGCAACGGTCATCTTCAAAGCATTATAAATAGATGAAGCATTGGCTGCTCAAAATGACTGAACGAAACACACGAAGAAATACACATACGAGAGTTCAGTTCCTTATACTTTCGGCCAATACTTTCGAATACTTTCGGCCAATACTTTCAAATACTTCCAAGCTGATTTTGTGTAACAGAAAGAGACAGCCTAGAGTTTAGTTTCGCTAATCTCTTGTCTGATACTTTCTGGAATACTCTATGCTAATACTTTCAATACTTCGTCGAGACTGTGTAATACTTTGTACTTCAATTGCTTCGATTATCTGCTCTTAGAGAGAGTTATTCTTCTATTATCATTTCCTTGTAAGAATCTCGAGTGTTGGGACTTTGAGATTGGGTCTTTGATTACAACTTGTAAGGGGGAGTGTAATTCAAGAGAGAGAGAATTGCTCCGAGTGTTACCAAGTGTGTAATCATTTGAACGTGAGTTAGTGAAATCCCGGAGTGTTTCTGGGGACTGGACGTAGGTCAAGAGTTGGGCCGAACCAGTATAAATTCTCTGTGTCTATCTCTTCTACTCTATCTCTACTTTGCCTTGATATATATCTGTTGTGTGGGTGACCGAGTAACTAGCAAAAAGAATTTTTGTAATCACCTATTCACCCCCCTCTAGGTGATATTCCACCCTTCATTTGGTATCAGAGCACAGGTTTCTCAGTTGGGCTTAACATCCCGAGATAAAGATCATGGAAGGAATATTACCTGAAGGTGCATCAATCAACAGACCACCTGGTTTCAACGGCAAACATTATTCGTTTTGGAAAGCAAAATTCAGAGTATTTATGTTAGCCTCGGAGTATGGTCTATGGCAAGTAATAGAGAATGGAGATTATGTTCCTACAAAAATTGTAGGAGGAAATAACGTTCCAAAGGCTGCAGATGAATTCAATGAGGATGACAGAAGGAAAGTGACTCTTAACAAGAAAGCCATACGATGCTTTTGGTGCTCTCGAGTCAAAAAGAGTATTTCCGCATCGTAATCTATCTACCGCCAAGGAGATGTGGAAAGCCTTAGAAACTTCATACGAAGGAACCTCCGCGTAGAAGAAGAAGAAGAAACCTGCAAATATCTGTTTAGTTGTGGAAGAAGAGCAATCGAAAATGAAGAAGAGGTATTTGATTCGAACCATCTTATGATGAATTGTTTTCTCGAGTATAATGAATTGCATTCTGAATTTAAAAGATTGTGAAAGAACTTATTGCTTCCAGAAAGAAAATCAAATTGCTGGAACAACAAGTTAAAGATTCACCTCCAGTTTCAGTTTGTGAAAATTCAGTTTGCGAAAAATGCCTTGATCTTGAAAAGAAAAACTCCTACCTTACTAAAACACTTGAGAAGTTCACTAAAGGTAGTGAAATGCTCAATGTCATTTTGAATGCTCAAAGATTTACAAATGACCGATCAGGCATAGGATACAATCCTACTTTTGACAAGAAGAAAGGTAAAAAGAAAACTGGTGGGAAATATTATTTGAATTATTTTCAGAAATCAGTTCATAATTCAAATCCATTTGCTCATTGTAATTACTGTAACCGAAAGGGACACAGTACCTCATCTTGTTTTCATAGGAAGGATAGAAAAGATAAGCCTGTTGGTAATTATCAATGGGTACCCAAGGGAACTTATGTTTTTCCTAAGGTTCGAACTAACAGTGAAGGACCCAAGTATAAGTGGGTACCAAAATGTCCATCTATTGCCTTGTGTGTGCAGACTGATTTCAAAAATAATAGACACAAAGGTGCAGGGAAGATGAGAAATCAAAGAGCTTCTTATGAACCGAAAGGAGATCCTCTCAAGTGCCAAGCGAAGACTCATGAAGTCTATATCCTTTGAGAAAACTTTGCAGAAACCCATCGAAAGACATAAGAGGCAGTGGGTAAGCAAAATTGATCCCCCAAGTATCTAAGGTAAAATGTAAACAATGATAAAACCTCACTTCCTATCATCTGAAATATTCATTGAGGTTTTACTTTTGTAGGTTTAGAAATAAGCATTGCAAACTGATTTGAAATTACATTTTACATCTCTTAAAAATTCATTTAATAAGTTTATAAAGGGATTGCAATGTTCAATAGTTTAATTCTTTATGCCCATTACTTTCTGATTTCATGTTTTTGAAATGCACAATTCTGAAATTGGTTTGATTCACTTTGTCTTGTGAAAATGCATACACACGTTTTGAAAAATATTCATACTTTGAAAGTATTTCAGATAGATTTGGAAAATACTTTGAGTGCATTCAAATGATGTTTCAAATTAGAAGTTAGTGTTGTACACTGAATAACAGATATGCTTCAAATTTGTTTAAATTGAATATTTTCTATCCCTCGCATATTCATCTTTAGAATTCAATGTGTTGCTTGAACTGTCTAGTTTCACTCTTGAACTAATTGGACTTCATATCTAATAAGTTATTCATATATCAGTTTCAAGCCTATCTTCAAGAAAAGAATTCGATTTGTGAATCGTTATGCTTACTACATAAATTTTTCAATGGCCTAGTTATTCCAAGCTTTATAAATGTTTATTAGTGCATTAAATGATAATGCATTAACCATTAATGGAATAACCTACTAGGATAATCTTCTGAAAGCCTAATCATTTGGATTAATATGTACTTCATCATCCAAGAATCCTAGTATTCTCTTAGTTGCTCAAGTACTTCACCATTTGTCTTCCATCCTTATTTTGAGTAAATGTATTCATAGTCTTGCCTATAGCATTCATATAATTTTAATTCTAAAATGCAAGATTATCTCTTGGTCAATAGCAAAGTCATTGTGCTTATATACTTTTGTTGTGCTAAGAATGTTTCTTTAGTACTCTACCTTCATGACTCTTGCTTTTCAAACAAACTCTTCAACTGGAATATTCAACATTCTCTCTAATCGAAACATATTGATATATTCAATCTATTGACTTTCATTTTTAGTATGCACTGATTTTCAAATATACTTCAAAATGAATCTTTCACTCATGAAAATTTTGATGCATTATTTCGGTTTGAAAGAACATTCAAGATTTGAAACAATCTGCATGTTTCATTATCATTTTTGAAATTTTAATCTTATCACATGAGATGCATCTCAATGACATCTATTCTACATCAAGTGTATCTATAAAACTGTCAAATGAGAAATAACAATTCTTGTCATCATTTAGTTATTACCTTTTTGATTCATTGGATTGAACTTACTTGATTGGGTAAAATTATGTGAAAAGGAGCAGATCATGTTTTAAATGTTTGATCATTGTTCATATTTGCTTTTGAAACTCTACTGCAATTATGTCATATTTTGTAATACTCAAAGTTATGCATTATGACAGTATGGTTTATACTTCATAGTTAAGTCTTGCAGTTTGGAAGTGTAGTCAATGCTTCAGTTATACTGATAGTTCATATATTAACTCTGAAATTTGTTGCATTCTGCTGCTAACTCTGATTATAATTCCAATTCTGATTCTGATTACAATTCCTAAGCTTAACTCAAATATATCTATAGAATTGTGTCTAATCTTATGTGGATTCAAGTGGAATACTCAAGTACTTCATTTGATAAAGTACTTGAATTGCATCGTTTTTCAAAAATGAAGAATTTGAAAAAGTATTACTGCAGTATAGATATATGACGAGTTGTATCATTTAATCAATAATGGTTGCTTGGCATCGATTTTCAATATTATATTAGAGCATTGCCTTCAATCAATATCATGGGCCCTAGCACCTTAAATGGAAACTGCTTCCTTTGTATTTTTGGCATCTCAAATGAATGCTGGTTAATCTTTGAATAAATTTTTTCACATTGTGTCATTGCATTCATTCAAAATCATGCTGCACTATTTTGCAGATTTTGCAAAAGCTTCCATTGCTTCATCTTTTTCTTCATCTAGTCTTGTACATGCTTGTTATCCAAAGAACCTTTTTTATGTACATCATTAAATCAACAAGCATTCTATTCCAATTAAGAAAGATGTGTGCATACTGTATGGGTCATTCATTCTATTTCAAGCATTCAAATAAATCTTTCACGGTGCTTAATCTTCATTAAACATTGGCATCACACTCTTATTTGGTATTACTAGAGAGAATACATTCATTAAGGGGAGTTTCACATTAACATGTGTTTTATCTTAAAAAAAACTCATCTATATTCACTATGTTTTATTAAGTTTTGATGATGAGTTAATCTTATATTTGAAAATATCTTATATTTTTCTTTCATTACAATAATTAGAAAATATTATTTAGAAAGGAATATTCTGATATCTTATTGCACTAATAATTCTCCCTTGCAAGAAAATTTTACAATTGTGGCGGGAGAATTAAGTCTCGTGCAAGAACTTTCCTTAATGCACTACAAGAAGAATCTATCAAATTAAGGAATAGTGCTTTCACGTTCCATCATTCAATTTGAGATATACTCTATGAAGAGTTCCCTGAAGAAAAGGCAAGAGGTGGAAGCCGAGTATCGACCATACTCTTTCATACGAGATATAACTCAAGCCGTACCTTAGTCTCATTCCACATCTCAAAGGTTATTCAGAGCACATCGTGGATCTCACACAACAAGAAAAGAAGCAAATGGACTTCACAGACAGATCATCAATTTACAAAAATCAACATGAGCATTTCTAAACTCTACCTTTTTATATTCAGTAGAAATTTTGCATATGTTTGGTATCTATATGCTTTAATTGTGAAAGATGTTTTGAAAACCTCTCTAAATTCTCTCAATTTCTTTTTTTTTTTCATAAAAACATTCCAAATTGCATCATATTTAGAATGAAAATCGGGGAGAGAAAATTGTTGTCTTGATATATGATTAATGAGAGAAGTCATTTCTAACTTATTCTCATATTTGCCTCTCCATCTATATTTCTTCTTTACCTCTATCTTTTGCTAATGACAAATAAGGGGGAGAGAAAGGCAAGAAAAATATGTGATCTATTGTATTTTCATATTCAAACATATTTTTCTAAATGTATTTGCCATCATCAAAAGGGGGAGAATGTTGGTTCTGATTAGTTTTGATGATGTTTTATATAGATGCCATTAAGAGCAAAAAGATTGTATATTATACTTATCTGCTACATTGACTAACTACAATATATTTGATGTAGATTAGTCCATGATTAATTATAGAGATTAATCAAGAAAGAAGAACTTGCTCCATGTGAAGAGATTAATGATGTGAAGTTTAATGATGGAGATTAATCAAAATGAGATTTGGAAGAATGAAGAACTTGCTGAATATAATGAGAATATCATTATTCATGTTCCTAGATTAATACTAGAAGACTCCACGGTGATATGGAAGTTGGAACGACTCAATTCGGACTTAAAATGATTAAAAATGAGCTTCAGGATGAATTGCCTTGAACTTCCGTCAATACCCGAGTATCCAACATCCATTCTCAAGTATCATGCTTCAATTATTCAGTATGACACTTCAATACTCGAGTATGGTACTTGGCTACTCGAGTATGGTGCATAAACAACTGCTTCTGTGCTTAAATCCCGACAATACCCGAGTATGGATCAACAATACTCGAGTATGACTCGATCAGCTCTGTTCAACGTTCAGTTTCGGGCGACCTCTGGTAATTTGACAATATCTCCCAAACAAGAGATCGGATTGAGGTGAAACCATTTTTTTGGAAACTAGACTTCCAAGCGGTCCTAGTCGCACAAGATTCAAGTCCAACGAAGGTCATATGAGAGAGCTATGAATTTTTTAAGATGACAGTTACATCACCGTCATACTGCTGACCAAGCCTCAATGTTTTGAGTATATCTCACAAACTAGAAGTCCAATGAAGCTAAAACCGGTGCCATTTGAAAGTAGACTCAAAGGTATTTCCAACAAGACTTGAACCAGTCAAATCGGAGTTCATACCAGGAAGTTATGATCTTCGAAAGTGGACACTCGAAATACTGGAAGCAACAGAGTTCAAATCACTTAGATACCCGAGTATAAGTATTACGTACTCGAGTATGATCGGTAAAAACTCTTCTACGCTGACGAGACTTCAGATTCCGATTTGTGGTATTCAATGCTATTACTAATGATCTTTAATGGCTTGTTTCTAACCGTTGTGCTCGAGAGTTTTGAAAGTTTGACTTATAGAACAGGATCCTTTGTAATCTCCATGGGTCATGCAAATCTTTCTAAATCAGAGCAAAAACGGCAACAAACAGAAATGACGCGTAATCATCTTCAAGACAAACAGAAAGCAAGGAAGAATGATTCATTGAATATCTCTTACAGGAAGCACCGAATCCATGGGCTAAAAATAAGGATATGTCCGAAGCTCCAAACGGAAAGGATTTCAAAATGAATGAGAGTTATGCAGCAAACGAACGAATGAGGAATGTTCTTCTATTTGAATTCAAATCACAGAAGCAGCAACGGTCATCTTCAAAGCATTATAAATAGATGAAGCATTGGCTGCTCAAAATGACTGAACGAAACACACAAAAGAAATACACATACGAGAGTTCAGTTCCTTATACTTTCGGCCAATACTTTCGAATACTTTCGGCCAATACTTTCAAATACTTCCAAGCTGATTTTGTGTAACAGAAAGAGACAGCCTAGAGTTTAGTTTCGCTAACCTCTTGTCTGATACTTTCGGAATACTCTATGCTAATACTTTCAATACTTCAATTTGAGACTGTGTAATACTTTGTACTTCAAAGTGCTTCGATTATCTGCTCTTTAGAGATTTATTCTTCTATTATCATTTCCTTGTAAGAATCTCGTGAGTGTTGGGACTTTGAGATTGGGTCTTTTGATTACAACTTGTAAGGGGAGTGTAATTCAGAGAGAGAGAATTGCTCCGAGTGTTACCAAGTGTGTAATCATTTGAACGTGAGTTAGTGAAATCCGGGAGTGTTTCTGGGGACTGGACGTAGGTCAAGAGTTGGGCCGAACCAGTATAAATTCTCTGTGTCTATCTCTTCTACTCTATCTCTACTTTGCCTTGATATATATCTGTTGTGTGGGTGACCGAGTAACTAGCAAAAAGAATTTTTGTAATCACCTATTCACCCCCCTCTAGGTGATATTCCACCCTTCATTTTGAAATATTCATACTTTGAGGGCATTCAAATGATGTTTCAAATTGGAAGTTAATGTTGTATACTGACTAACAGATATGCTTCAAATTTGTTTAAAATAAACATTTTCTATCCCTCACATATTCATCTTTAGAATTCAATGTATTGATTGAACTGTCTAGTTTCACTCTTGAACTAGTTGGACTTCATATCTATTAAGTTATTCATATAACAGTTTCAAGCCTATCTTCAAGAAAAGAATTCGATTTATGAATACAGTATGCTTAATTCATAAATTTTTCAAAGGCCTAGTTATTCCCAGCTTTATAAATGTTTATTAGTGCATTGAATGATAATGCATTAACCTTTAATGGAATAATTAACCTACTAGGATAATCTTCTGAAAGCCAAATCATTTGGATTAATATGTACTTCATCTTTCAAGAATCATGGTATTCTCTTAGTTGCTCAAGTACATCGGCATTTGTCTTCCTGATATATTCAAACTATTGACTTTCGTTTTTAGTATGCACTGATTTTCAAATATACTTCAAAATGAATCTTTCACTCATGAAAGTTTTGATGCATTATTTTAGTTTGAAAGAACATTCAAGATTTGAAACAATCTGCATGTTTCATTATCATTTTTGAAATTTTAATCTTATCCATGGATTACATGAGATTCATTTCAATGACATCTTTTCTACTTAAAGTGTATTTCCAAATTGTCATTGAGGAATGACATTCTTGACATGATTATTACCCTCTGTACACTATCATCTTCGAAAATCATCCCTGAATCATCCACCTGATGCTTAATGATCAATTTGCACATCATATAAATTCAAGTGTTCACATTACACACTTGAAATGAGGTATTTCAGTACTTATTTTAATTAATTAAAATATCTAAGTACTGCATACTTGAGTATTAACTGTTGTTATACAAGTAGCGGGGCAATACTCAAGTATTCAAGTGGAGTACTCAAGTGCTGTCAGAATGCCTCTCTGATTTAATGCAGCATTTGACAAAGTTGTGTGTCATTTATTCATTCAAAAATCATGCTGCACTATTTTGTAGATCTTACAAAAGCTAGCATTGCTTCATCTTTCTCTAGTACTGTGCGTGCTTGTTATGTATTTTAAAGATCACTGCATCATTTCAAAAAGTGGTTCATTCAATGCAATTCTCTTCTATGTGCATCACTTAAATCAACAAGTATTCTATTCCAATTGGGAAAGATGCGTGAATACTTGTGTGTCATTCACTTAACAACAAAGTTCTCTTTAATAATGTCATTTTCCCTAAGAATGCTTTCACTATGCTTAATCTTCATCACATTATTATTTGATATTACTAGAGATAATGCATTCATTAAGGGGAGTTTCACATTAACATGTGTTTTATCTTAAAAAGCTCATCTCCTTGATTTGAAGAAAATTATCTATAAATAATGCTCATCCGCACTCACTATGATTTATTAGTTTTGATGATGAGTTATTATCATATTTTCCTTTCAATACCTTAATTTGAAAATATCATATAGAAGGGAGATATTTTGATAGTTGAATGCACAAGGCGTGAGGCAATGCATAAAATTAGGAACTGAGATACCATGTAATAGAGGTATCACTACGGAATTACATTTGGCATGTACTAACAAATCTCTTTTGCAAAGAAAGTTTTTATGTGGCAGGAGAATCTGTTATGTACTAGGACATTCCTTAATGTGCTACAAAGAGCAACTCTAAATTAAGGAAAGATGCTTTGATGATCAATCACTTTGAAGCTACACTAAGCTCTAAAAAGGAGGAGGAAAACTTCTTGATGCTAGCTGTGATATATTCTACAAAGTAGAAGAAAACTTCTTGAAGCCAACTGAGACATATCCAGCAGACGAGCTATATAAAGGATGGAAATGATCTCATACAAGAAGAAAGCAAGCAAATAGCCTTCATTGATCATTCATCAATTTGCAAAAACCAACATGAGCATTTCTAAACTCTACCTTTTTATATTCAGTAGAAATTTTGTGCATGTTTGGTATCTATATGCTTTAATTGTGAAAGATGTTTTGAAAACCTCTCTAAATTCTCTCAATTCTTTTTCATAAAAACATTCCAAATTGCATCATATTTAGAATGAAAATCGGGGAGAGAAAATTGTTGTCTTGATATATGATTAATGAGAGAAGTCATTTCTAACTTATTCTCATATTTGCCTCTCCATCTATATTTCTTCTTTACCTCTCTCTTTTTGCTAATGACAAATAAGGGGGAGAGAAAGGCAAGAAAAATATGTGATCTATTATATTTTCATATTCAAACATATTTTTCTTAATGTATTTGCCATCATCAAAAAGGGGGAGAATGTTGGTTCTGATTAGTTTTGATGATGTCTTGTATAGATGCCATTAAGAGCAAAAAGATTGTATATTATACTTATCTTCTACATTGACTAACTACAATATATTTGATGTAGATTAGTCCAAGATTAATTATAGAGATTAATCAAGAAAGAAGAACTTGCTCCATGTGAAGAGATTAATGATGTGAAGTTTAATGATGGAGATTAATCAAGATGAGATTTGGAAGAATGAAGAACTTGCTGAATATAATGAGAATATCATTATTCATGTTCCTAGATTAATACTAGAAGGCTCCACGGTGATATGGAAGTTGGAACGACTCAATTCGGACTTAAAATGATTAAAAATGAGCTTCGGGATGAATTGCCTTGAACTTCCGTCAATACCCGAGTATCCAACATCCATTCTCAAGTATCATGCTTCAATTATTCAGTATGACACTTCAATACTCGAGTATGGTACTTGGCTACTCGAGTATGGTGCATAAACAACTGCTTCTGTGCTTAAATCCCGACAATACCCGAGTATGGATCAACAATACTCGAGTATGACTCGATCAGCTCTGTTCAACGTTCAGCTTCGGGCGACCTCTGGTAATTTGACAATATCTCCCAAACCAGAGATCGAATTGAGGTGAAACTAATTTTTTTGGAAACTAGACTTCCAAGCGGTCCTAGTCGCACAAGATTCAAGTCCAACGAAGGTCATATGAGAGAGCTATGAATTTTTGAAGATGACAGATACATCACCGTCATACTGCTGACCAAGCCTCAATGTTTTGAGTATATCTCACAAACTAGAAGTCCAATGAAGCTGAAACCGGTGCCATTTGAAATTAGACTCAAAGGGATTTCCAACAAGACTTGAACCAATCAAATATGAGTTCATACCAGGAAGTTATGATCTTCGAAAGTAGACACTCACACAGGATAAGTTATACCCGAGTATGACATTCACATACTCGAGTATTGACGGAGAAAACCAGTTCGCCTTTGTCAAGATATCGAGATCATGATTTTGATATTCAATTCAATTTAATATACTCTTTAATGATTTGATTCCTAACCATTGACCTCAGTGATTTGTGAATACTAATATTAAAGTGCAGGATTATGAGGAATCAAATTGGGCAATTCGATTTACGCGTTTTGAGAATATCTCTGCCAAAATGGAAGTTATCAACAAATTGATGCAGGAATAATGAAGCAGGACGAGTGAAATTCATACACAGCAAAACGAATTCGTTGCTAACATTATGACCATTATGATATTGCCAAATAATCCTCAAACGAATTGAAGTGAGATTATGCGAGAGATAATGGAATGTTTTTGAATTCAAACGGTGGAGTTCTTCAACGGACACCTTCATCCAACTAGTATAAATATGAAGCCATGGGGGCTCAAAGAAGACACACACATGCAGAAAAGAGTGGAATTGCTCCAAGAGTTACAAAGTGTGTAATCAAGCGGGTGTGTATCAATTACAACTTGTAAGGGGGAGTGGAGTCTGAGAGTGAGAGGACCATCCTTCGTTTACAAAGTGTGTAATTGTTCTTGAAATATAGTAGAATCCCAGAGTGTGTCTGGGGACTGGACGTAGGTCAAGGATTAGGACCGAACCAGTATAAATTGCCTTGTGTCCATCTCCTTCTTCCTCCTTTGCTATTTTTGTTTAACTTGCAAGAAAATTTAATATCCCCAATTCACCCCCCCTCTTGGTAATATTCCGGCTTTCAACTTGGACTAATCTACATTAAATATAGTAGTTAGTCAATGTAGGAGATAAATATATCATGGAAGCTTTTTGCTCTTAATAATGACATCTATATAAGACATCATCGAAACTAATCATATCCAATATGTTTTAAATATGGAAAATTTCTAGAATATAATATTAAGTGGTTTAGCATATGGGAAAAGTGCAAAATGATAGTGCTAATATTCATATCAAGTTGGACATTATTGAAAGAAAGTTTTCAGATGCTACCCGAGATGTTTAAAAGCTAAAACAATTCTTAAAAGTAATAATTACATGTTGAATGATAGAGGTGATAATTGAATATTTCATACACTTCTTTTTATCTCTTGATTAATAATTTAGAACTCTTTAGTTAATAAAAAATGGCTTTTATACTTATTTGGGCTTTGGGCCTTTGATTAGCTTTTAGCCATATTTAATGATAAATTTCCAGTTTTACATTGCTTCACTAATTTTACCATAACTCTTGAACCAGACATCGGATTTGCCTCATTCTTGTTTCATATTTTAGATGATTCAAAGAGCTACAATTGTTATGAAGACTCGAAAGGATGATTCTGTAAAACCCTAAAAATCTCAGTAATTAATGCCTAATAAAAATAGGTGAATATGAGGTCTCGAACACCTTGTATTGAATTTATCCTGTTATTAGGGTAATTTCTCTTGAAATTAGATAATGTGCAGTTAGGTCCCTAAAACGTTTGAAAGTTTGCAAATAGGTTCCTAAAGTATTTGTGGGTTATAAAATACCCTGTAAAAATTATAAAGAGGCAAGTTAATATTTATTTGAAATAGGGAAGAATATTGTCCCTAATTTAAGTAATTTATTAAATTATTACCTTGGAAAAATTAAAGGAGAAAAATCAAAAAGTATTGTGGGGCCATAATTGACCCCATGATTTTTAATAGTTTACATGGAGCGTAAAATACCAATGTCAGTAAAAATTTTGTAAGAAAAGGAGTAATTCTAACTAAGAAAAATTATCAACAATTAGTGAGGGATTAAATAGATAATTATTGGTTAATTATCTAAGCATTAACAAAGGAAAATTCGAAGATAAATATGTAAAACCCTAAAATTAGTGGTTTATGGCTAAAATTAGCATAAATATATTTTCTAATTAATTGGAAAAAATGAAGAAAATTTGATGAGATGAAGTAATTTTAAGCCTAAATGCAAGAATGGACCAATAAGGGAATTTTGAGAAATTTTTAAGAAAATTGAAATAAATAAATAATTAATTAATTAATTAAAAAGTAAATATTTACAAATCCAAAAAAAGGGCCAGCCGAATTGGACAAAAAAATGAGGACAGGAATGAGTTAAAAATATCATGATATTGTTTATGCAACTTGTATTATATTAATAATATAATTTATGTGGAAAAAAATAGAAAAGGTAAATAAACACCGATAGGAATTGGATCCTGACTGGAAAACCATGAACAGAGTTTCTAAAGTCAGTAAAGAATATGAAAGAGTGGATTTTTATCTTGAAATAGACTGTTCCAGAAGTTAATTCCGAGATCGGTGGAGCATTTTGATGATAAGACGAAATAGGGTAATCTGTGAAAAAGGAAGATAGTCACAAATTTAGAATTTGAAGGAAATAAATTGTAACTCAACATCTGGGGATGAGTTGAGAATTTTTAGGACATATTTGGAATCAGTGAATTTTTGTCCAGAGATTGATAATTCCGGAAATTCGTTCCGTAACCGGCACGTTTTTCCGTAAAACTTCAGCATGACCGGAGAATACCTGGAAGGGATCAACAATTTATTTAGCTTGGACATTTCTAATGAGTGAGAAAATGTCTTCAAAGTTGTGATTCCGGATTTCTGAAATTTTACGCGATTACGCGATTCGCACACCGATCGAGAAATTCTACCGGCTTAGGCTTCTGGAACAAGCAACTGATGTCATGCATGACATCATATTTTGCCACCTAAGGGGGATATAGGTAGGCTTGCAAGTGGCATGGGGAGGATATTGACACCTTGCGAAAGTGCAATCTGACGGTCTATATCCGGTATGATAAAGCAATGAATAGTGTCACATACTTTCCCTATAAATAGGCTTCAACCCCTTTTGAAATTCTCACACCAACACCTTGAGCTCTAAACCAAAATAGAGAGAAGGAAGAGAGAAGGCGGAGTCTGGGGAATTTTGCACCGAAGCTCTGGGTAAGTTTTTCGGTACTTAGTCTTAAGCTTTCGTAGTTCTTTCGGTAGTTAGAGTAGAAATACTAGTTTAGTCTTTAATCTTCCAAGTATGATTAGATATCATACGTTAGGGGTATTTTAGTCATTAATTTCAATAATCATGATGGGTTCGGAGTTATGGCAAAATTTTGGAAGATTAGAGTCAAAGTAACGAAGTGCTGGTGAAATTCCGCCGATTAAGGGCTCAGGGGTAAAATGGAAATTTATGACTAAAATATCCGTCGTAATGACTGATTTCTAATAGATGCGATATTATCCTTATAGGATATCCCTGATTATGTTCTAACCCACTGTCGTACCGCTGTCAAACGTATCATTTTCCGTTTTCCGTCAGAAGTACTGATTTCCGTCAACGAAGGTACGTTCGTGTACTGTAGCACTAACTCTGATGTTTATGGTATGCATATATGTGGTATGTGTGTTGTATAGATGTTATACTATTTAAATGCATATAGTGGTTAGAGGATATGTCTGTATGCTGGGGGCAATATGACTGTATCTTTGAGGGCAATGCATCGTATCTTTGGGGGAAATATGTTCGCATCTTGGGGGCAATACATATGCATGGGTTGTGATAGAGTGATTGTATGTGCTGAGGATATTGTGGATGTCTGTGGTTTGTATGTGTATACATAAACATGAGGTTAACCATTACCTGAGACCCGGTGCGCTGGATCTCAGCCCTTAACATAACGTCAGATTCCGGAGGACCGAGGACCGAGGAGAGAGATAAGCAGCCCGCATAAAAGTTCCGGCTGAAGACTTCTTTTGTTGTTCCGGCGGAAGCCTTTTGTTGTTGTACTTCACTTTTGAACCACACGGTTTCTGTACCGTTGTTGTAAATAGCCAGCCAGACTTACGGCATTTTATATATACATATCAGTTACTCAAATGCTCTGTTTCTCTACTCTGATGATTTTGAAATGATGTTTGATGAAAAAAAAATACTGCTTGTGAAAACGGGGTGTTACAGATTCGGACAAGAGAATGGTCGATTTTGGAGCCGAAGTTAAATGCATATTTCTGGATTTTTATTTGGGCTCGAATTTTGTAATTGAAGTCCACTTTTATTTTATTTCTGTTTTGGGCTGAACCATTGGAGCCCATTTCCATTTTAGGTTAACTTTAAGTTAGATAGCAGCCACAAACACATTGTCATTCACGTTTTTACTTATTTTTGGATTAAATACAGAAGTTTTATTTTCTCTCAACTGTTCTTCGTGTTCATGAAGAACTCCTTCATTTCTGTTCCATTTTCGTTCTGCATAGCCATGATGGGCTAAGCTTCAGTGATTAGCCCACGGATTGAGGATTCCACTATCCAGAGGACTCGTTCTTAACGGTAACAAATCCGTTTCTGTTTTGTAATTTTGGATTCGATTTACCTTCGGATTGGGTGTTAGATTTAACGCCCAGATTTAACAAGAGTGTAACTGATATATAAATTCAAAATGTCCACTGGCTAGTTACAGAGACGGTACGATAACCGAGAGTTTTTCAAAAGTAAGAACAACAAAAGTGTCTTCCTGGTGAACCCTACGTCGTGGCAACAAAAGATAGTCTCCAGCCGGATCTTTAAGCTTGATGCTTCCCTCTCTCCTCGGTCCTCCCGACCCTGACGCTATGTTAAGAGCTGAGATCCGCACCGGATCTCAGGTAACGATTAACCTCATGTTTACATACACACATATGGGTTACAGAACAACATTAACACAACATATGAATCACACCCAACCAATGCAAATGTATCGCTCCCAGCATGCAGATATATCACTCCCAGCCTCACAGATGTATCGCTCCCAGCATTACAGATGTATCACTCCCAGCATTACAGATATATCGCTCCCAACATTACAGATATATCGCTCCCAGCATGCATACAATTATCTTCTAACATCAATATGCATTCCAACAACACAACACATATAAACACACCATACACACATCACATACACGCATAATATAACCATCAGAGTTAGTGTTACAGTACGCGAACGTACCTTCGTTGACGGTATATGGTACGTTTGACGGAAAACAGCACATTGACAGCGGTACGACAACGGTACAACAGCGGTTCATGATTACAGATATCCTATAAGGATAATATCACATTCTATTAAAAATCAGTCATTACGACGGGCATTTTAGTCATATATGACCATTTTACCCCTGAGCCCCTAATTGACGGAATTTCGCCAGCACTTCGTTACTTTGACTCTAATCTTCCAAAATTTTTCCATAACTCTTCCTCCAACATTATTTTTGAAATTAATACCTTAATTACCCCTAAAACATGATATCTAATCATACTTGGAAGATTAAAGATCAAAACAACATCTACTCTAGAACTTCAAGAACTACCGAACTAAAACTATGAACCGAAGAACTTACCCGTTGAAGAACTTCACTACAACTTTCTCCAGATCTTCTCTCTCTAGCTCTCACTTCTCTCTAATTAGAAATCCACAAGACGATTTGGTGTGAGTTTACATTGAATCCAAAGGCATATTTATAGAAGAAAATGCGAGGGCAAAACGGTAATCTTCCAACTTTCTACTTTAATTCTAAGCCATGCATTTAGGAAACTTAGGAAACAAGTTTCTTCCTCCATTCTCCACCACAAAACTGTCCCCCCTATGTCATTCTTCAAAAGATGATGTCACCTAGGTGATGTCATCTACTTGTTCAAGAAGTTGTCCTACCGATAAAGTCTCTGTTCGGTGTTCTAATCGCGTAATCTTGTAAAATCTTAGAAAACCGGCAACATAGCCCTGAAGGTCTATTCTTCCTCTTTGGATATATCTTGGTTAACTAAATTTTTTATTCCATTCAGGGTATTCCGTTGCCTACCGTAGATTTTCGGATAACGTCTTCGGTTACGGAAATGATTTCCGGAAACATCAACTTCTGGATAAAAATTCACTGATTCATAATATGTCCAAATATTTCCCACCTAATCCAAGGGTTTTGAGTTAGGATTTAATTTCTATAGGTTCTCATTTATCCCACTTGCTTTTTCCACAAATATCTTTCTACTTTTTCAAAACTTCTTCACTAAGTTTTCTTTTTAATTTCCATTCAATTTTCCTTCATTTTTTCCTCCTAATTTTCGAAAATTCCTAGCATCTTTTTGAAAAAAAATGTTGCCTCCCACTTGCATCTATCCCATCTGCATGAGCTCTTATTAGTTGGTGTTTTCATGTTGACTTTTCAACAACTTCTTAGTTAAGTTTACTACTACAATTTCTTCAATTTTTCTTCTTCTTTTTCTTGTATTATCTTCGAAAATATGGGCTACTTCTTGGCTACGTTTTTGACTCTTCAACTCCTTTTTAATCACTTAGATTATGCCTTACTCAATAATTAGTCCATTGGTTAATTTAAAACCTTATATATCACCTTATTCATTTACTAAACAATTAGCATTTAATTACTTTATGAATCCCTTGCTAATTGTTGATAATTTCCTTAATTGATATTAATTATTATCTCACAACTATTGGACTGACATTGGTATTTTACACTCCATGTAAAATATTAAAAATCATGGGGTCAATTATGGCCCCACAATACTTTTAAATTTTTCTTTCTTTTATTTCCAAAGGAAATAATTTAATAAATTACCTAAATTAGGGAAAATATTCTTCCCTATTTCAAATAAATATTTATTTTCCTCTTTATAATATTTTCAGGGTATTTTATAACCCATAAATATTTTAGGGACCTATTTGCAAACTATCTAACGTTTTAAGGACCTTTTCGCACATTATCTTACATCAAGAGAAATTGTCCTAATAATAAGATAAATTCAATACAAGGTGTTTGAGACCACATATCACCTATTTTCAATAGGTATAATTTCCTAATTTTTGATATTTACCCTAAGTCAGTTTTTAGGGTATTACACAATCGTCTAGTTGAGGGATTTTCTGGATGAACGCAGAGATTTCGGTTCGTCCAGAATCAATCGCGAGTTTGTTTCAAAATCTGTTTTTGTCCGAGGAAGGAAAGTGGTGGAATTCGAAATCCTGGGTTGATCTTCTGTTTATCTGTTTAATCTGTGTTTCATTTCGTTTTGTTTCTATTATTTCGTTTTTAATCTGTTTGAACCAAAAACCCCCCATTTTTACTGTTTCTGTTTCACTGTTATTCCAATCAAACCCGCTGCGAATTCGTTGGGAAAACGATCCAGGTTCCTTATTACTACAAATCTTTTATTGAATCTGGTTATTTTGAGAGCCACGACAAATCTCTTTCAAGAGGCTTAACCTTGTGGTTGATTAAATAAGCAATTGGAATATTATAGCATAAGTTTGTGAACTTTATTTATATTCCCATTTGAATTACACCATTTAGACGAGAAATAGTTGAACTATGCCATGAATGATACACATGTTTTCTATCTTGCATGTACATTCAAATGTTAGGATTTGATTTGTTGTGCCCTAATCCACCAAGAGTGTTGGAAATTATGCCCTAGGGGCAAGTCATTGTACTTTAAACGTTAATGTTATTTAAAGTATTCTCCTTTAGTTATCATTTCATTTGCATGTTTATAGTGATAACTGATCCTTGGATATATCTTATAGATTATCCTAAATGTCCCTGGTTGGTCATCTCCACGGGAGCGAAGATGAAATAAGACCAGTATGACTTTGATGAGTATGGAGATACGAGTCAAAGTCATAGGCACTTGTAAGAGTACAAGGTACTGGACCAACTCACTATGAGAAAGCTGCATGGAATAAGTCATAAGCTTTTCTCATGTATAACCGCGTCACAACGCCCTTTGACCTGAGATCATCATGGATTCCTACATGATAAGTCGCTGGTCTTTGACCTAGTCAAAAGTCACCTTTGACCAGGTGATGATAAAGGCTTGGATCGGGATCAGTGGTTTTCATGCAGAGGAATGTGAATGGTCAAGATGGAATTTGTCCCTCACATTTGTAGAGAGATAATACTGGGCCCCTCGATGAGTGAGTCTAAGAAATGTATGACCATACTACGATGGAAAGGAGTTTCCATTTAAATTGTTAGACTACTCAAGAATCAAAAAGTAATGGTCAAGAACAAGAAGTTGACTTTCTCCATGCCTCATCCTTGACCAAATTATCGTGTGACAAAAGGGATGTGACATGGTTGTACGATAGGTTGTATCGTATCATCGATCCCCATATGAATTGGGTAGTCGCAATGTCTTGCTAGAGGCCGCTTGCGACTTGTGGGATGGTACAGTATCGGCCCAGTGCCAATCTCATGTGGGCCTGCAGGGTCGCACACAAGAATAGCCCAACACAAGCAAAAGTGTCCAGATTCATTGAATCTTATATATGTCTAATATTTAATGAATATTGTATTTAATCTAAGACGTGTGTGTGTGTATCAAATTCGAAATAATATTATTATTATTTATAGATAATAATATTATTATATATAGTATTTAATTTATTTGATAAATTAAATAAGTATAATAAATTGAGATATTGTATCTCAGATTTAATTTTTGAATAAAGATATCATTTCTCGGATTTAATTTATAGAAATAAATTAAATCAGAAGGCTTTTATTTGGATTAAATAAATAGATTAGATTATATCTATCAGATAGATTTAATTAATATATTTTTTAATCCATATTCAAAATTTGAATATAATACGCCTACTAGGTTTAGAAAAAAACCTACGGGACTTTTGTCGAGCGTATTAGAAAGCCGCGAGAAACCCTAGATAGAAAATAGTGAGACGCACAGTTCAGAGGCGCTAGCACGCTTCGTTCGTGTTTCTGAAGGCTGTTCGTGTGGATACCGGTAGAGGAAGGCGATTCGAAGAGTCGACTTCTGCTGATCGAGAAGGTAGCCCACCAATCCAATTGTTCGGCATATGTATGATTCAGAAACCCTAAACCTTGATTTAAACGTTACTGGGCGATTCTTTGGATGGGATTCGTAAAAGTTTTAACTCCACTGCGTGTACGGATCCCAACAAAGAGGCCATCCAGGAAAGAAGTACAAACATGAGAGAGGATGATAAAAGTATCTTTAATCATTAAATTCATATATTATGTTTTGGTTGCAGGTTTGTTTGTGCCATTGCTGCAGTTAAACATAAGAACATGTAAACTCTTTACTTATATTATTGTCATGGCCATGTGTGATAAAAGTTTTATTTATTCAGCTTTATAGTGATAGTTATTCAGTTATTCTGAGGTATTGTTCTTTGTGATTTATTTTACATGCTCAGTTATTTACCATGTATTATATACTAAAATACAATTATTGCTATATGTTTTAACCATAGAAACAAGTACATATTTGGGACAAGAGAAGCTGGTGGAAGCTTAGGTAAGGTGGACGGAAGAAAGAATAACATGTTTTGTTACATTAATTTTGCATTAGCGTGGCTTATTATAATTACTTTGGCATGTACGCTTAAAGTTCTTTTTGGGTTGTACATAACTCCATAAGGAGTAGTGGGCGAGCTTTGATATCCAAAGAGAGTTAGTGCTAGGATTTCAATCCGGCAAAATAATAAGTTATATCTAGTTTATATTTTTTTTGGAACGTCAATCTTGTGATTGACTTTATATAGGCTAAACGTTTTATCAAAATCATGAAATTTGGCATGAGAATAGTCACATCTTAAAATTTATTATAACTGTTAATTTGTAATTTTTAGACATGTAGATAAAAAGATATGACTTTTCTAATTTGGGTCATACTTCTGAATTTTTTGCAAAAAATTCTTTTGTACGGTATGATTTTTAGGCAAGTTCTGGACCTAATGGGATGCCGTTGAGCCCACATCTTAATTTTATCATGAAAAGTATTTAAGAGCTAAAGGTAGAGTCTTGAACCACTGTTTTTGGATATGAAATGATTTATTTATGAAATTTTAGGAAAATTTATTATCTCATGCACCCAAGCGTTTAGAAAAGTTTTAAATAATTCGTCCTTAAAAAGATACTGATTGAGCCACAAGTGGTTCTTAAATTGCCAAATAATTGTGATAAATAACTCTAGAATGAGATGTGGCATAAACATATATTTTTTTGGTTTTTGTGTGTTTACAATAATAATATAGATTTTGTTATTGTTTTACATCTTAAATGTCTTCTAATTACTATTTAGAATCAATCACAATCAAATAACAAACAAATAAATAAACTACAATTAAAGGAAAATATAAATTTAATTAAGTTGAAATAATTAAAACTAAAATAAGGTCTGCATCTACTTTAATTTTCCTTTTTAATTATAGAGGGGTATTATGGCCTATTAAAAATATACAGAAAATTCCTCATGAGAAAATTGTTAAAATAATAGGCCTGGATGTAATTTTTAGTATTTCATTTTCCCTTGATTTTTAACACATGTAAATAATTTTTTTTTTATTGTACATTTGTTAATTCATAAGTTTTAATTTTGTAAGAAAATAGTAAGTATAATTTAAGTTTCAATTAAACAATATAGAATTACCATATATTATGATGGTTGTTTACATGTGCCTGTTAATTATTATTACAGCAATGAGCATATCATGGCTTCACTGAGCCTTAATTGTAACGGATGTTATATTATAACTGTTATAATATGTCCAAAATAAATAACATTTTGGAACCATAATGTATCTGCGCTTGGAGCTTTTATAGCACTCATATAAAAACAAGAATAGGAATCTCATCTCCTACTTCCTAGATCTAACTAACAATTCTACTAAAACTACCGAACAAAATACTAGAACTGAAGAACTTACCCGTTGAAGAACTTCACTACAACTTCCTCCAGAGCTTCTCTCTCTAGCTCTCACTTCTCTCTAAACTCTCCAAGATTTCAAAATGCTCTTGAGGAATGGTGTGAGAATTGAAGAGCATGAAGGGTCTATTTATAGAAGAAATCGGAGGGCAAAACGGTAATCTTCCAACTTACAACTTTAATTCTCAACCATAGAACACATCTTTTTCTTCAAGCTTCTTCCTCCTCCACACAATGCATGAGCCGACTTGCCGCCCCCAATAGTCAACCAAACAACCAATCATGTAGTGCCACCTTGCACTATTCTAGAAAGCTTCTACCGATAAAGTCCCCGATCGGTGTTCGAATCGCGTAATCTTGTAAAATCTCAAAAATCCATAAACATAGCCCTGAAGATCTCTTTTTCCTCTTTCAAAATACTTGGATCAACCAAATTTTTTATCCTATTCAGGGTGTCATCGGTTCCGCTGAAGATTTTCGGATAAACGCTTCGGTTACGGAAATCGCTTCCGGTAACGTCAACTTCTGGACAAAAATTCACTGATTCATAATATGTCCAGATGTTTACCAACTCATCCCCAGATATTGAGTTATGATTTATTTCCTATAAGTTTTCATTTCTACTATCTGCCTTATTTCTTTTTCGTCTTATTACATAAGCATTCCGCTGGTTACAGAAATAACTTCGGAGACAGCCTACTCCGAGATAAAAATTCACTTGTCTTTAATATACTTTGACTTTAGAAACCTTGTTCATGGTTTCCTAGATAGGATTTAATCTCTATCAGTGGCCATTTATCCTATTTGTTTTTTTTACAAAATATCACAATTTATATTAATATAATAATCCAAAGTATCATGATATTTTTTGACTAATTCTTATCCATGCCCATCCAAAAATTTCTTCCAGCTGGTCCCTTTTTTTTCATTTTTATATTTTATTTAATTAATTAATATTATATAAAACAATTATTTAATAATTATTTTATATAATTTTGTACAAAATTTCCCTATTGGTCCATACTTGTTTTTAGGCTCAAAATTATTTAATCTCACCAATTTTTCTTCATATTTTCCAATTAATTAGAAAATATAATTTATGCTAATTTTAGCCATAAACCACTAATTATAGGGTTTTACATAATTATCTTTGGATTTTCCTTTGTTTAAACCCAAATAATTAGCCAGTAATTATTTAATTAATTACCCACTAACTATTGATAATTTTCCTAATTAGAATAACTCATTTTCTCACAACTATTGGACTTACATTGTTATTTTATGCTTTACATAAAATATTAAAAATTATGGGATCAATAATGATCCCGGAATACTTTTAAATTTTTCCCTCACTATTTTCAAAGGAAATAAATCCCAAAAATTGTCTAAATTAGAGACAACATACTCTCTAATTTTTAATAATTATTTTATTGCCTCTAAGGATTTTTCATAATTTCCTTAAGTCATTTTATGCTCCACAAGGGCATTTTGGTCATTTTTGACACATTATTAATTTTTCCTAATTTCCAAGAAATTTTCCTTTAGAAAATAAGATAAATTTAACATTCTTTTTGAAACCACATATTCACCTATTTTCAATAGGTATTATTTCCTCATTTATGATATTTATCATAAATACGATTTTTAGGGTATTACATGAGGAACCTTAAGTGTGGGTGTACGATTACATCTTGTAAGGGGGAGTGAGTCCTAGTGTAAGAGGATCATCCTGAGTTACAGAGTGTGTAATTGTAATTATTTTTAAAGTGTTAGTGAAATCCCAAGGTTTGCTTGGGGAATGTACGTAGGTTGTTGAGTTAGACCGAACCAGTATAAATTACTCTATGTCTATTTACTTTCTTTATCGCTGCTTTAAATTGTCTTCGTAAGCTTTTGGTGAAATTTTTTTGTAACCACCTACTCACCCCCCTCTAGGTGATAAATCCTTTGTGTCTTGCTTCTCTTCCCTATCCTCTATTTATCCCTGTTTTACTACACGAAAACAGAGCCACACGAAAAAGTTTTAGAATCCCCAATTCACCCCCCTATTGGTGATTCAGCTCCGCTTTCAATTGTAATATCCTAATTTTTCTATAGAAAATTCCATGTATAATGTACTTGCATTTGGATAAAAGAACTAGTGAAATTTTGACGAAAGGTCAATTTTACCTGATTTCGCTAAAACTGAAAATTTTGAGATACGTGTTAGCACAAGTGGGATACTTGTGTCTAACATCCAATTAATTTATGTGGGAAATAGTTTTCGACCAAAATGGAATCTATAAAGGTGGATATAAATGGAATTATATAAAGTGTAATTTGGCCCAAATAATTATAAAAATCAATCTTTGGAATTTAGGGCCAATTTTCCTGAAAATTTGAGAAATTGTAAGGGATAATTTTGGCCTAAAAATTTTAGAGACAATATTCTATGGCCAAGAGAAGCTAATTAAGGAAGAAAAGTCGTTATAAGGAATTAAGGAATAATTTCTAACACCTACTCAATATTTGCAACTATATGAGTAAAGATCAAATTGCAAATAAAAGTCTTGTAGAGGATCAAGTAAGCTCATATTGGAAAGAACTCCACAACATCTTATTTCACCAATTTGTTAAATTCATAAAGACACATCCATGGGTCAAAGAAAACACGTAGCATCAGCCCTCTCCCATATATCTTTGGTCAAAAAAAAACAAACAAATGGAGTCAAAATGCAATGGTAAAATGGTGAATAAGAGGAAGATTAAAGTCTTAATATTTTATCTTTTCTTCCATCGACTTTAAGCCTTCCATGTTCATTAATTATCATGCTCATTCGATCAGATCAGGCAACAGAGAGAAGAGTTCAAAATATTCTCCAAAAATTGCGTACAAAAATGGAAAAGGAGAGAGAAAGTTAGTTTAGCATAAATCTCCTACCAAATCACTTCTGATCCAAAAACTCCCTTCACAAATATTGTTCTATACGTCGAGAGCTTCAGTTCGACAGCTTTAGTTTTCTCATAGGAGGAGTTTCAAGTCATCGGGTTGGCTGAGTTATTGCCAAAATTTCGAACCGATTGCAGAATCGTGATAAGATAAGCGTAAGCTTGGTTTTAAACCGATTGGTTTGAGGTTTGGATGAGTTTTGGAATATGTTATAAAACCTTCTATTTTCATCCAACTAGGATTTTTGGAGCCGTATGATGATCTGTTCATGAATATGAGATTATATGATGAATTGGGAACATATGAACTTAATTTGGCGAATAAATTGTGAACTGGAAAATTGTTACATTTGGGTTTTAAATTTTGGTCTGAACAGGGCATGGACAAGGAGTGGTATTTTGGTCATTTTGATGGTTCCATTGTGCTCAAAATGAAAAATTGTGTAGGATAGAGGTTCGGTAGAAATTTTGGAAGCTTCGAGATTGAATTTTTTTGCAGTGAATTTTTGGAGCAGCGAATGAATTCCAATTGGAATGAAATTTTTCAGGATTAAATTATACATAATAAGCCTTAATTTGATAGGTAACACATATTTTTCTGAATTTTGTGCCAAGAGAAATTAATTTTTGAAAATGACCCTCTGATTCTGGACTTTATTTCGGACAACATAGACATTTTGAGCTATAAATGGATTTTCGTTTAAGGCTGGTGGCCCAAGATTATTTTTGTTTAAAATAGACATATTAAGGGTAATTTAGGCTTTGGAATCAACCCAAAAATATTTTTATAGATTTAATTGTGAATTTTTGAAGATCAGTCACTGTTTGTTGAAAATTCCTGGAAATTAACGAAAATAGAGGGAATATAAGCTCATATTAAATTCCTTAATAGGAAAAGGAATTTAGTAAATATGGATACATGAATTGGAATTATTTTAAATTATCAAAAGGAAATATTTACTGAGGAGGAATTAATTATATTTATATTTTGTTATTTTAGAAATATTTGTGATATTGTGCACCGAGAAAATTCATTTATATTCGTGGTCGACTATCAGGTAGTAACCTTAATCCTCATATACTCTGTGTGACATGTGTATGTATGTTTTACTATATATGTTGCATACATTTGGTTATCATTTATTTCTGAGCACTCTGAAACTGGAACATGTTGTGTGCATTAAGGGCTTTGTTGTGTGCATTGTGTGCTATTAGGACTGTTGCAGTCTGTGCTGTGTGCTATTAGGATTGTTAGTTCCAAATTGACAGTGTGCCTTTCCGTAAGCATGATACTGAATGTTATGTGGTTTGTGTATTTATTCTTGATTTTCTTACATGCATTGGTTATACATTTTATATAAGATTAACGATTACTCTGGGATTCACTTATGAATCCCAGCCCCTTTTAAGCCCTTTGGCAGCTCATATGGACCTAAGTAGGGAGATAGAGGTAAGGCCCCAGAGCTGGACTAGTGTGGTGGAGGATGTTGGTGATTTCTTTTCGTTATTTATTTTGATTTCCTGGATGACTATATTTTCATATAATTATTTTGGGAGCTGTGATGTGGGATGACTGTATATTTTGATCCCTTCGGGGAGAAATTTATCTTTCCATATTTTTATCAGCATATTACTGTCCAAACTAATGCTTGCTCTGCTGCTTATACTCTGATGTGAGATGCAAATTAACCTAAGAAAAATAATTTAGAATTGTATAAAGTAAAAGATCACACTACCCGCCACCCGAAAGGGCGATGCTGGTTGGTGTGTAACAGTTACAGTCGTATATGCCTTTACTGAATATCCCAACTCCCTATAGTTGTAAAGGTTTTCTACTATAATATGTATGAGCAGGAAAAAGAGCATAAGGATGATGAGATTATACTCATCACTAATGTTAGAGGAAAGGAAATTAAAATTACTGCTGAAATTATTAATTCTTTTATTGGAGTTACTGATGTGCCTGAGGATCCTCCTAAGTTGTCAGAGTCCGAATGTTTTAACATTCTCTTGCCCAATGAACAATATGATGGACAGCCTCTGAAATTTAAGCCTGCACAAATGTCTGACACCTATCGAGTTCTCTGGTATCTTTATAGCCATAACTTAGTCAATAAAGGTCAAAGCTTCACTCATTTTGTGCTCAAAGACTATCAACTATTGGCTTCCATTATTTCTAAAGAACCTAGGAATTTAGGGGAGTTGGTTGTTTCTAATATGTCTGAAAGAGGAATATCACCTAGAGGGGGGTGAATAGGTGATTTCTAATTTTTCCTTTTTGCGTATACTGAAGTAGAACAATGACTGAATCGTAAATGAGCACCGTGCAAATTTATACTGGTTCGACCCAAGACTTTGGTCTACATCCAGTCCCCAAGAACACCTTGGGTATTTTACTAATCTTATCGAAACAAGATTACAACACAAGGATGATCCTACTCTCTTGGACTCACTCCCCCTTACTGGTTGTAAACTTACACCCACTCTTAAGGTTCCACAACCTTAAGTCACACAATCAAAAGTAAAGCAATTGTATATAAGAACAATGCACTCCTCACTGAGTAGATAATAACTAAACACTGAAGTACTGAATAATATCCTGAGATATTAATGGAACAGTAGAAACAATAAATTGGATAGCTTCAAATTCAATGCGCAGTATATTTTCGGTGGTTGGCGAAATTGAATGCCTTTTCCTTTTATAGTGAGTTTCATTTGTGCCGTTGTGAGACTGAGCAAGGATTCGTTGTGAAACTGAGCAAAGAGCCGTTGTGAGATATACATGTATCCGTTGTGAGATATACATGTATCCGTTGCTCTCTGTTTCTTCGTAGGATTCTGAGATTGTTGAATATCCTTAGTTGTCATCCGTTATTTGCCTGTTTTAGACTTTCACAGTATTGATAAAGTAATTTCGAATTACTTTCTTGAGGCTCAGATATCCATGTTCTTCTTTCGTGTTTTAGAACTGGTTCGTATTAAATGCTTCTGACACAACACTTGCTTTACGCAAGATTTGAAGATTCAACATCTGATTACCTGAAACTCACTTAACAAACTGATTTCGTTTGATAACAAGTATTCATAACGGAAAGTATGATTTGTATAAGAAATAGTTCATTCAATCGCAACACATAGCAATCCATGAATAAAATAGAGACATGATTACCTCGAGGCGAAACTCAGACTGACTCGAGGCAAACAATGAGAATCAATTAAACTTAAAAATCCAGACGTGAATTGACTCGAGGCAAACCTAAATTTGACTCGAGGTTGTTAACTCGAGGCACAATTTCTGGAGGCTCGAGTCTTATTGAGTAATGGACTCGAGGCATATATGATAAACTCGAGGCAGTTTATGATTCTTTAAAATATGTAAATGTATGTTGACTCGAGGCAGTTTATCTTTTGACTCGAGGCAACTAACTCGAGGCAGATTTTCAGGTGACTCGAGGTAATAGCGATATATCATCATATTTTCAAATAGCTGAACTCGAGGTAACTCATCTAACTCGAGCTTCTTTTATATGTTCTAATTGATGATGACTCGAGGTGGAGATTCTTTAGACTCGAGGCTGCTGACTCGAGGTAGGTTTCTTGTAGACTCGAGGCAAATGAGGATCTTATATTTATTTTTCAATGAATTAACTCGAGGCTAACTATCTGACTCGAGGTAAACGTCGATCTTATGTTTATTCATCAATGTATTGACTCGAGGCTATCTATCTGACTCGAGGTTTTCTGACAGCAATTTGATTTTTCTGATAAAACGTGATTTCGACTAAGTTATGATATTTTCTTTTTCTTTCTTCATTGTATATCTTATTTAAAATCTTAGTTATCATCAAAACATCAATTGGAGCTAACAATGTCCACCTTTCTTTCCACTTCTGGCGTGTCTAAGAAGAATACCATTCCTTATCCCAATATGGTTTCTCAGATTCTTGGCCTCAACAATATATGGTACCTTCTGGATAATGAAAGGTGGTGTTCCCAAAGAAGTTTGGCAAGTCTCACCTTCTGTATATGAAGATTTCTTTCACTGAAGAATCTACTGCAAAGAAATAGAAAAAGGATAAGCATGTTGCTGATGGTCCTCCCAAGCCCTCTTCATCTAAGGCTCCTGATCAGGGGCAATCATCTCAGGCTGGGATGTCTACTGTTGCTCCCTCGTTTGCCACTAAATCTATTCATCATATTGTAGAGCGGTCAGTTGCAAGAGCTGTGGAAAAAGGCATTGTTGATGCTATATCTCCTCTGTATGATAATTCCAATAGTTACCGGTGTCGTCAACGATCTTTGAAGGTCACTTCTCAAATCGTGAGAACTACTGGGGCTGAATTTGAGAAGCTAGCCAAACATATTTCAGCTAGTTTTCAAGCTTGCTTTACTGCTCAGCAAGAATCCACAGCTCAATTGCAAGAAGAAATTTGATCTCTACGGGATCACATTCATCGACTAGATCAATCTATGGATGCTTTGGCTTTCAAAACACTTTCTCAGTCTGATCCTCTTGCTTCTGCCTCTTCTCCTCCTGTTTCTGATCCTCAGCCTTCTTCTCATCCTTCTGAGCCCTCTACTGGCTCCTCTGTTCCTCCTTCCTCTTTAAATGATGACAAAGGGGGAGAAGAAGCCTCTTGATGATTGCTGCTTGTTCTTGTTTTATGCTTTATGCTTTTGTGGTATCTTTTGAACACTTATGTACTTGAACTAACTATTGTACAATCATAGTGTACTTGCTTCATTTTGCTCTATGTATACTGATATCAAAACATAACATGCTACCTATTTTAATTTTTTTTTTTATCTAAGTGTTGTCATCATCAAAAAGGGGGAGAATGTTAGCTCCCAGTGTTTTGATGATAGCAAGGCTAAAAAGGTTTTAATGTTTTGAATCAAATTTAACTTGTTTTGCATCTCTTTGTATAAATGATTCTCGAGTATATGGTAAGGATTCTCGAGAATGGGTAAGTAGTTCTTGAGTACCTTGAAGTAATACTTGAGAACCACTGCTCTAATCTCTCTGTCTTATGTGTTCAATTATCAATTCTCGAGAATTGATCAAGGATTCTCGAGAATGGGTATCAATTCTCAATAATTGATTAAGGATTCTCGAGAATGGTATAACAGATCCACATCGCAAGTCTTTTTCTGATATGGTTCTCGAGAATGGATCTTGTTCACCTACATCATTTCTCTTCTCATCACAATAACTCTCGAGAATGGGTAAGTGATGTTGGGATCTGAACACGCAGCGGAATAAATAAAAAAAAATTTACGGATCCCTTAGGCGGATCGTTCAACCACGTTTAGATCAAGGTTAGAGTTTTTGAATCATACCGATGCGGAGGGTTCGGCGTATCATTCGCGTTTGTGCCTTCATCCTCGTGCGCCTGAGACGTCGTACGTGTCGAACGAGGTGACATCTTTTATCCGTGCTTCTTGATCACGTGGGCTAGCACCTTCTTGTTCGATCAGACAGGAGCTGACTTCGCGTGTCCTCTCCCTCTACCGGTATCCACACGAACGGCCTCCAACACTGACGGCAGCGTTCTAGCGCCTCAGTATTCTTGCGTCTCTCTCTTTTCTCTCTAGGTTTTGTTTTTCGTGGCCGTCTAATTCATTCGTCTATATAATACGACTAGATCAGAATCACTTATAGAGTTTCTAAAACCCTAATGTGTCGTATTAAAATATTCAAAATTAATTTAATTAATTTTGAATTTTGAATTTGGATTAAATAGTATTAATTAAATCTGTCCAACAGATATGATCTAACTATTTGATCGGAATTAATAGGCCTTCAGATTTAATTTATATTTATGAATTAAATCAAGATATGATATCCTTATATTTAATTTAAAATTAGATACGATATCTCAATTCAAATTAAATCTGATATGCAATATCTTTATTCGAAAATTAAATCTGAGATACAATATCTCAATTTATTATAGTTATTTAATTTATCAGATAAATTAAATACTATATATAATAATATTATTATCAATAAATAATATCATTATTATTTTTGAATTTAATAATATATATATATATACACACACACCCTAGATTAAATAAGTGTTCATTAAATCTCAAACACATTTAAAATTCAATGAATCTGGACAGTCTTGCTCGTGTTGGGCTATTCTTGTGTGCGACCCTGTAGGCCCACATGAGATTGGCAGAGAGTCAATACTGTACCAACCCACAAGTCGCAAGCGGCCTCTAGCAAGACATTACGACTACCCAATTCACATGGGGATCGTTGATGCGATATAACCTATCGTACAACCATGTCACGTCTCCTTTGTCACTCGATAATTTGGTCAAGGATGAGGCATGGATAATGTCAACTTCCTGTTCTTGACCATTACTTTCTCGATTTTTGAGTAGTCTAACAATTGAAATGGAAACTCCTTTCCATCGTAATATGGCCATACATTTCTCAGACTCACTCATTGAGGGGCCCAATATTATCTCTCTACAAATGTGAGGGACAAATTCAATCTTGACCATTCACATTCCTCTGCATGAAAACCACTGATCCCGATCCAAGCCTTTATCATCACCCGGTCAAAGGTGACTTTTGACTGGGTCAAAGACCAGCGACTCATCATGTAGGAATCCATGATGATTTCAGGTCAAAGAGCGTTGTGACGCGGTTATACATGAGAAAAGCTTATGACTTATTCCATGCAGCTTTCTCATAGTGGGTCGGTCCAGCACCTTGTACTCTTACAAATGCCTATGACTTTGATTCGTATCTCCATACCTCATCAAAGTCATACTGGTCTTATCTCATCTTCGCTCCCGCGTAGATGACCGACCAGGGACATTTAGGATAATCTATTAGATATATCCAGGGATACAGTTATCAATGTGAACATGCAAACGAAATGATAACTTAAAGATAATACTTTAAATAACATAAATGTCTAAAGTACAATGACTTGTCACTAGGGCATAATTTCCATCAAGTGATTCTCAAGAATGGTACTCTAGAATAAGTAAGTAATTCTCGAGAATGCACAGTAGAAGCTCTCTGTATATGTCTTAAGAATTGATATGTTGACATGATTCTCAAGTATTAGCAAAACAATTCTCAAGAATGCTTAAACATTTATGATTAAAAGCTCTCTGACCATATCATTCTCGAGTATACATATTCCGATTCTCGAGTATTTTTGAGAGATGACACTTGCAAAGCTTTTCTTTAAGAGATACTCAAGAATGATATGAACAATTCTCAAGAATATGTCCTTAGCCTATTGCCACTCTCTCTGTATCGTTAAATCACTCTTTACAAATCTCTGGGTCATTATGTATTCCTCTTTAATCATACTCAAATCTGTTCATATTATATTTAATCATCTTTTTAAGTGAGTTGCAGTTGATTAATCCTGTTTAATTCAAGATTGAGTGAAAAGCAATCTGACGTGTCAAGTAGCATTAAATGCGTCTAAAAAACAGAGCCAACAATCGGAACTAAAGCTCGTGGCAGACGAAGATATTCCTTCGAAGCATACTTATTTTGGCTATCATTCTGAGTCACTCTCTGCACAAGTACAGTCGATGGCGAATGCATTTAATGAAGCAACGGTCGATTATATTCAATGGAAATCAACTGTGCCTAACAAATAAAATTACGAAGAGACTCAACGGCTATATTCAAAGTCTCTCAACGGCATTAATTGAAGATCGCTATAAATGCTCACCACATTCAATTTCGCCACCTACCGAAACTCTGCGCATTCAATTTGTTTCAACTACTATCTACTGTTTCATTAAACTCTCTTAATATCTTCGGATATTATCTTGTACTTCAGTGTTCATTTATTATCTACTCATGAGGAGTTGTTAAACACTTAATTCTTTACTCTTTAAATCTTAAGGTTGGGGAACCTTAAGTGTAGGTGTACGATTACAACTTGTAAGGGGGAGTGAGTCCCGGTGTGAGAGGATCATCCTGAGTTACAGAGTGTGTAATTGTAATTGTTTTTAAAGTGTTAGTGAATTCCCAAGGTGTGCTTGGGGACTAGACGTAGGTTGTTCGGTATTATTGAGCGAACCTATTGGAAATAGGTGAACATAAAATACAAATGTCAATGCAAAAGTTTGAAGATAAAGGATTATCTTAATTAAGAGAATTATCAACTAGTGATAAGAGAGTAATTGAGTAATTATTTGCTAATTACTTAAGCATAAGCAAAGGAAATTCATGAATAATTATATAAAATCCTAAAATTAGTGGTTTATGGTTCAAAATTAGTAAAAACATGTTTACTAATTAATTGGAAATTTTGGAGAAAAATAGTTGAGTTTAGGTATTTTAAGCCTAAATACAAGAATTGACCAATAGGGAAATTTTGTAAAAAAGTTATATAAAATAATTATTAAATAATTATTTTATATATTCTTAATT